>CAJHQP010009853.1:0-20748 GCA_905132765.1 Moricandia arvensis
AGGACTTACGAGGAAATAGATATGCCCGTGTTTCTATTTCGCTCGTGAAGGTGCCGCTGCGTAAGCGCAGTTGACTAGGCTCCTTTAGGAGGAAACAAGCTTACTAGGAAGTAGCTATGCCTGCGTTTGTTTCCTCGTAAAGCCCTAGTAAACCTTACTAGGACTTACGAGGAAACAACTATGCCCGTGTTTTCTATTACTAGGGTTTTTACGAGGAGAGAGTTTATAAATCCCTAAACTCGAAACCCCAAACCACAACTTCCTTAACTTATAACCTCTTCTACCACCAAAACTCCTAACCTCTTCTACACATAAACCCCAAACCCCAAATGCAAATTGATTTTGTTATTAAACAAACTTAAAACATATATAATCCAAATTCATTTTTGTGATTAAACAAACTTATAAACATACATAATTCATTCGGATACATTGTCGTCATCTATTGAAACATCATCATTTTCTAAAAACTCGTCGTCTACACCTTCGTCCGTTGAGTGATCAGGAACATCTTCGTATTCACGATTATGCGGATCAATGAGTAAGAACTCATCAATTTCTGCTTTCAGCTACCTCGATCTCATTGGTGTTTTCTTCTTGTAATGGTGGTTCATCTCCAGCGATTATTCGTCCTCGAGGTGTAACTTTGATAACAGCTAACCAGTTTATTCCCGAGGTAGTAATCCGAGGGTATGGAATGAAGCAAACTTGATCTGCTTGGGAAGCTAATATGAAAGGCTCCAAAGAAGTGTGGAGTTTATGTAATATCCGAGGGTATTAACTGTGGAGTTTATGTATTTACACCTGAGATGTTAATATCTTATTTGTCGTGGCTTTTAAGAGAGCTTCGTCAATGGTTTGGAATTCTTGGAACTACACAAATGAACCACGTTGAGTTTCATTTGCGAGGCTTTTGTCTTTCAACATGCCACTCAAGGTTGTGCATTTTTCCATTTATTTTTAATATAGATTTTATCTTTATGAAATGTTTGTATATTGAGAAATGTGGGTTTACATTTTGTAATATTTGAAGGGTTCAGTCAATATATATATATTCTTAAGTTTGTTATTGAGTAAGATCAAACACGTTCTGATCTTCTTCTTCTTTTTTTTTTCCTTTTTTAAAAGCACGTTCTTATCTATAATTATATTTTAATTAGTCCACTGTCCACATACTATATATCTTTAGACCGGAGCTTGTATTATTATTATCTAATATGCAATTTAAGATTGAATAAATATCTCATTCAAAAAAAAAAGATTGAATACATATATATATTCTTAAAATGATATTTTGACCTTTCTTTTTCTGATTCTATCCATATTATGCTTTATATCTTTCTATATATATATAAAATAGAGTTTCATATTTCCTTAAGTTTCCACCTCATCCTTAGATGTACTATAAATTTGACACTTTATCATTATTTTCTTTAAATTGATAAATTATCCCTAAATTTTTATCTTCTTCGTATTTATATGATTTCTATTAAAACAAACTTTAGCAACCCATCTTTTTTAATCAACATCTCTTTTTCAATTCAATCAAAATTGTGTGATCAAGTTTTTCAACAATTGATTATGTAGTGAAAATACATAATATAATTCAAAAGTATCTAAAATAATTAATAAAAAAATATATAAATAAAAAGTAGAGAAATCCATCTAAAATAATACTTTCACGTTTTATTAAACTAAATTGATCAGATTTATTTTATTCAAATAATGCTCTTTCATATTTATAACTTTTTTGTCACAGCTCATAGAAAAAAATAATAAAAACTCATGAAAATTACAAAAACATTAATATATAATTAAAACTAAGATTTTAAAAATAAATTATGAGAAATAAATTGTTACTATAGATTTTTTAAATTACAGAAAAATTAGAACAAACGTAAAAATGAATGACTTAAAAAACAATTATAAAATTATTATATCCAATTAAGTATCTAAAATTCACTCACATTCCGTGTTCTATAAATAAAACAACACCACAAATTAAAAATCATATAATACTAATTTTGTTATATATAAACACTATATAAAATCACATGAAGAAAAATAATAATGAAATCATAGATTAAATGAAAATACTTTCATAAATACACGTTTTTCTCATTTCAACTTTCATATAAAGAAAATGGTTACCAAAACAAAAAGACGATGGGGGTTGTGCTTCATTAATTAAACTAAGATTTAGTCCACATTAAGTGTGGATTTTTATTTTATAGTATTTACAACTTACAGTATGATTCTCTTTCACATTTTTTTGGGGAAGATAAATCATTCTATTAATAATGGTCGTGGACCATTTGTTTTTTCGAATGTCTGGTGATAACTATCATCGTATTGATGATATAGTCTCCGAGCCTGGACAAACCTCCAAATTTTTCCCAGCTATATATCATTTATACTTTAAATGAGATCAAAAATAGACTTGACGCTTGTACCGGGTAATTTTCTTCACTTTTACAACTTACTATGATTATATTTTATGATTTTTGCATTATGATCCATCATGTAGTTAACTTATATTTTAAAAATAATATACTTTGCAGGTCTGACAGAGTTAGTGCTAAGAAACTAAGAGAACCACTCGTTTCTTCTTCTTAAGAATATGTTAGATCAGTGTAACCCTCATGTTAAGGCTTTTAGGTCTGCAAGAATGAGAGGGATAATGTATGTATGGTTAATGGTAAATGTTCTAAGATGTCTGGTGATTGTATGAAATCGTTGGTGATTGTATGATGCATGGTCCTTGCGGTGCAGCAAAGAAGGATAATGTATGTATGGTTAACGGTAAATGTTCTAAGATGTTTCTGAAACCTCTCAACATCAATACATCGATTGACGCAAATGGATTTCCAGCTACATGCGTCGTATTGATGGTAGGTTTGTTGAGAAAAATGGTATCAGATTAGACAATGGATATGTTGTACCATACAATAAACACCTTATGCTTCGATATCCGCGCCCATATGAATGTCGAGTGGTGCGTCCAAACACGTGTTGTTAAGTATCTTTTCAAATATATCCATAAGGGGACCTGATTATGCTTCAGCTGCAATGGATAAAGAAGATGAAGATGGCGTCATTGATGAAATCAAAACATATTACGACTGCAGGTATTATTATATTTAAAGCAATTCATTTTAGTGTCTACAAATTACTAAATTCTTTATTGCATATATCATATTTATTTATATTGTAATTTTATTAATAATAGATATTAAACAAAATTTGTATGCTACGCTATGAGTGCATCAAACGAAAATACATCATTAATCTATTAATATTAGTAAAAATAGATATGTATACGCTTTACCAACTATATAATATCATAAATGAAATTTATATAACTCATTTTATACAATAAAATAAATACATTATGAAAAATATAGTTTTATTGTCTTTCACATTTTAAGGTATACGATCATCTTTTCTAATATATGTTTTCGTATTTCTTAATTAGATACATTACTACATGCGAGTCGTCGTCGTGGATTCTTGCTTTTTCTACACATTTTCGTACTACTTCTGTGGAGAAACTTGGATTTCATCTTCCGGATCAGGAGCTGGTGTTTTTTGATTAAGATGAACCTATTGATAATATTCTCAACAAAACAAATTGTTAATCAATCCATGTTTTTAGTCTGGTTCATAGCAAACAAAAATACAGAGGCAAGAGAGTTGACATATGCCGAATTTCCAACAAAATTTGTTTGGAAATCAGGTACAAAGAGAATGGGTACCACGGAAACGAGGCTTTGCGATTGGGAGGATTGCGCATATTCATCCATCACTTAATGAGCTATATTTCTTAAGAGTATTGCTAAATTGTGTTAGAGGGTCGACATCATACGAGGATATAAAAACAGTTGATGTGTTTTATATGATACATACGAAGATGCTTGCTATGCGTTGGGATTGATGGACGATGACAAGGAATTTATAAAGTTATCAAAGATTGCAGTGATAATAGTTCGGCCACGTTGCAAGAAGCTTTTGCGAGAATGTTGGTATCCAAACTTTATCTCAGCCTCATGTCGTGTGGAAGATACTTGGGAGTATCTTACCGACGATATTCTTTACAAGAAACGGCGAGAAACTGGACGGACCTGGTGAGCGTTTTGTCTTATTAAACTTTTTATTTTAAAAATTGTCTATGTTATTTAATAAATTTATCAAACTTGCAGATTATGAACTTGACCATAGAGCAGATCAAAATATTGCTCTACTAAGATCGAAAATCATTTGCTCAGCAATGGTCGTAGCCTCAAGAAATGGCCCCTCATGGCCAAAGCCAGAAGATTTTGGCTCTTACAACGGTAATCGCTTATAGATGATGAGCTTAAATATGTTTGTGGAAGATCAGCTAAAAGAAAATGAAAGACTTATGGTGATGATAACAGATGAGCAAAGAGGGGTATACAACCAGATTCTGGAAGCAGTTTTAAATGATAGTGGTGGAATCTTCTTTCTTTATGGTTATGGAGGCACATGAAAAACCTTTGTATAAAGAGCAGTCTCATCGGCGATCCGATCTAGATGTATGATTGTTCTAAATAACGCATCCAGTGGAATTGCTGCATTGTTATTGGAAGGGGGTAGAACCGCACATTCTAGATTTGGTATTTCGATAGATGCAGACGAGTTTAGTACTTGCCAAGAAAATGGATCCCGGATCGGATCGTGCAGAATTGGTTAAAGCGGCTAAGTTAATTGTATGGGATGAGGCGCCTATGATGAGCAGACACTGTTTCGAGACGTTGGATCGTTCTATGCGTGATATTATAAGATCTTCTAAAGACAAACCTTTTGGAGGTAAATTTGTTGTTTTAGGTGGAGACTTCAGACAGATTTTACCGGTTATACCTGGAGGTGGTAGAGCATAGACTGTTTTGGCGGCTCTGAATTCGTCATATCTTTGGGAGCACTGCAAAGTTTTGAAGCTAACAAAAAACATGAGATTGCTCGGCTGGTCTTACTGATGATGCAGAAAAGAGCTTCAATCTTTCTCACAATGGATTTTGGATGTTGGAGATGGAAAAATAAATTTGCCTAACGACGGTCAACTTGAGATTGACATCCCTTCTGATTTGCTGATAAAAAACAGTGCGAGAAGATCCTATTGAGACTATGCGCAAAAGAGGTTTATGGACAAGCTTTGCAAACCTCAAGAGATAAGAATTTGTATAGACATCGAGCCATTCTCACTCCCACAAATGATAAAGTGGATAAAATAAATGATTATTATGCTTTCACAGTTGTCAGGTAACATGTTTTTGTGTTTACTCTTATGTTCCAGTAACTTTTTACATGTCTGTAAAGAAAAGGATTTACATATGCTTTTAGGTGAAGGAAGGTTTATCTTAGCTCTGACAGTATTATCCCCATCCGATGTTGACGTAGAAGAAATGTTTGTATATCCGTGCCAGAGTTTTTTGGAACAGTGTTAAAAGTGGCTGGACTACCTAGACATAATTTGAAGCTGAAGGTGGTGCTTCTATTATGTGTCTCCGGTAACATGGATGTTGCAGATGGATTATGCAATGGTACTAGGCTAATTGTTACTCAGCTACTTCCCCATGTGATAGAAGGTAGAATTATAACCGGAAACAATATTGCTGGAGACAAGGTTTGGATTCCTAGAATGTTTGTAACACCACCTGACACAAAGTTTCCCTTCATAATGCGTCGAAGACAGTTTCCGGTTACATTGCTTTCGCGATGACTATCAACAAAAGTCAGGTCAAACACTAGAAAGTGTTGGTTTGTTTCTGCTTAGGCCAATGTTCTCTCATGGTCAGCTCTAGGTTGCACTTTCAAGATTAAGTCGAGATCTGGATTAAAAATCCTAATAACTCGTAAAAAAGGAAGTCGGAGACAAAACATTGAATGTTGTCTACAAACAAGTTTTCCAGAATATTCCGTAGGAAGGGTAAGTAATTGGTTATCTACTTTTTTCCAATAAATTTTTTAAAATATATAAACAGTTACAATATTTATTTTTTGAAATTTACCAGATGGTAGTGATGATTATGAAGATCGATAATATTTCATTGTCAATCAGTTTTCCAACTATTCCGATCATGGGTATGTCACTTTAATATTTTTTTTCTGTTCAATAAAAACAGAAATGAATAAATCTTTCAAATTATGTAACACGTCCAATTGCTTACAAAATTAAATACATTTTTTTGCAGGTTTCTAATGGAAGTTGTTTTCATTATCGAGACAAGTACTTCATACCTGATATAATTTATGGATAATACTTTCAATTTTATTATATTTTCTTTTAATATGTCTACATATACTTTTCGAAAATATTTGGGACGTTCATAAAATATCTCTTAAACACACAAATTATTTTGGGACGTTCCAATTATGCATACCGGAATGACTACCTCTTGATACTAAAGTTACTTTTGTTCCATCTCATCCGTGTAAAATTCGAGTACCAACATTTTTCGGTGCCTGATGCTTTCTCCCAAAGACGGTGGTCTTATGATATAAAATCCGTTACTACTAAAACTTTGTACTACTTAATCATAATTTGAATCTGTTATGCCCGCACAGGGTGCGGGGCGGTCACCTAGTGAAACTTAACTAACAAGTTTTTATTGATTTTTTTGAATGAAACTAAAGATCTAGGACAATAAAATCGACAGAAATATGAAGAACAGGATGAACACACTTTTTTTGATTTTTTTTATTTGGACGAGATGAAACTACTAAATGCAAACAAATGAAATTCGATTCTTTTTATGGGTTTTATAGTTTTATGAGAAGATAACTAGATGCGGCACGAAACAAGTGATTCTTATGGGTTTTCTTAAGATTATGCAAGACAGAAACTAAATGAAACAAGAACAGACGATTTTATCGGTTTTTGATTTATGAATGCAAAAACAAAATTGAAACTAAAAACCGAATACAAATAAAAAAGAGACAAGGATAGATACAATCTGTTGCGGAAGGAACTTCAGGCTCGGATACAAGAAATGATACAAGCCTAAGCTATCAAAGTTTGTATGACCCGAGGCAAGAGAGATGGAGTCGATCTACACAAGGGTTGATATGGTTGGGAAGATATAATCGTCCAATGGATCCAAGAAATAAGTAACTTGATGGAAACGAAGTGCACCACACGAGGGATGAGAATATCGTGATACAACACAATCCTCTAAACCGTGGAGTTTCTGGTCTCACAAGGCAAGAGGAGGGAGGCGAGTTCTTGCTAGAGCTCTTAGGGTTTTCACAAGGAAAAGTGTTAGTTTTATATCATGCGTGAAAAGTATAAAACGGTTTATAGGGAACTTATATAGATGTCCATTACCGTGGTGCCTTCGAGGGTCTTTGAAGCAAATAATAAAAAGATTTGGACTAAAAGAAAACCCTAATAGGTGTGCAACCCAACTAAGGAAGTTTGGGAATAAAATTCAAATAAAAAGAAAACAAAAGGACGAAAGCTGCAAAACAATCAAACCGTTAGAAAATGTGAATTTAAATGCTTACCTTCTTACCTTGGGTCGGTTTGATTGGGTGCATAATGCATGCTAGGCGTGCTGATCCTCAATGCTGATGATCATCAAATTGTTGTGGATTGATCCGGAATGAATGGCCAAAGGTCTTCACTTGTGGCTTAGTCTTCTCGGTTGGTCCATCATTCTTGATACTTGGTTCTTGATCAACTTTTCACCATTTGGCTTAACCTCAGTTGGATTATCCTGAAATTGATCAAAGGCAAGCATCATGCTCTCATTAATCTTATGCTGAAGTATCTTAGCTCTTTGTATAGTCATAGGTCCCTTGAACACAATAGGCATGAACACTTCTTGGGTAGCTTCTTGTTGGGACATCTTAGTGATCATGTCTTGGATGTCAGGTTCGGTTAGATCTGGTTCCGGGTCAGTTGGAATGTCCTCATCATTACGACTGATTTTCTCTTGTTAGACTAGACTTTGTCTAACTCAATTAAAGAAATAGCTGGATCGAGCCTCCAATCCCGAACCCAGATCGGGGCCTAAAGAATAAACAATTTGCAACCAGCGAGAGTTCTACGAGCAAAGAACTTGAATCGAAGCCAAAATATAACCTTGTGTTCTGACTCGGAGGCCAAAGCCGGAGAGCGAAGAAGGAAGATGCATGCTTACAGCGGAGTAAATGGAGATGAGAATTTTGACGGCGGAGGAAGACGGCATATCGGAGACAGTGAAGGAGATGTGTTGTTAGACCAATCACTCGTCGCGGAGTTACGATTCAGGCAGGTTGCATATATATATATATATGTGTGTGTGTGTGTATAATATGATGTTACAATTTTATCAACTCTCTTGTATTTTACTCGCCTGAGGATAATTGAAAGCGGACCAGAGTTTCGAAGCATTCCACTGTTTTTACATATTGATTGAGGCCTTGAATACCATGAAACCCATTTTCAGAATATTAATCATCTATCTGAAAATTTGGGCTAGAAAAATGACCTCAGATTTTCCCAAACACTCTTTTATCCGCTACCATGGGTCTGCAAAAGATTCCATGAATTTTCTGTATTTTGGTATCAAGTTATTAACCTTTATGTTCCCCATTTTGTTTTACCTTGTAGAAACACGAGTTTTCCTCTCTGCCACGCTTCATGCAGCAATCAATGTTATCATTAATGTTCTACAACAATGACAACTCTTGTTTTTCTCTGCATTAAGTGGAAGTGTTAAAATGGTTATCTTTATATAAATAAATCATTTATTTTGTTCAACTTTCATATCTATAATTGAGAAACCATATTTTTGTGTCATGTTTACCTTAATTTTATGTTGGTCACTTACGTAGATATTACTCCCTCTGTTTCTAATTGTTGTATGTTTTAGAATTTTCACACTAATTAAGAAAACATATAAAATTTAAGTTTCCAATGCATAGTTTTCCTTAGTTAATCATTCCCTATAATTTTTAACCAATAGTATTTTAATAAACACTTTGAAATTTGCAATTTACCATTAATTAACACATTGAAAATGTAAAAAATATATCTTTTTGAAACGAAATTTTTTTCTAAAACATGGATCTTTTTGTAACGGAGGGAGTATTAATAAGTGATATGCATTATACTTTCAAACTGAAGCTAACCTTTTATTAGGGACCAAGATCTTATATCGGTAGTTGGAAAGGATCCTTAGCAATATATAAGATATATATGACACTCTACTTATCACCAATTGATTTTAGGTTGAAAGCCCATCTATCTTAACATGATGTCAAAGCCCACAATCCAAGCAATCCAACCCGATCCATTATTGGTCCTGCCCAAAACCATCGATCTTTGCCCAAACATTCCGAAATTGACTTTTAAAGAACTATCATCTCGAGGGGGCGTATTAGGGACAAATGTCTCACATCGGTAGTTGGAAAGGATCCTTAGAAATATATAAGATAGATAGACCACTCCACTTATCACCAATTGGTTTTAGGTTGAAAGCTCATCTAGCTTAACACCCTTGAGCTGAATCAAGAAGAACCAAATGCACATGAGCTAAACAGCCTAAACCCAAAGTATCAATCGTATTTGACGTAAAATCCTAGCTGCTTTTTCATTCACTAGTTAACTTAAATAGCCTTCAAGCTTCTGTATTTTGAGTTTTGGAACTTTATGATTATAAGGCAAATATACAGTCTCAACCATTTGATCAAACCTCCACGAAACACTTTTCTCTTGAATTAAACCATAAACTTCCTTAACTCTAGCCACACAAACCTTATCTTTTCTATCCCCACCTACCACTACCATCAATTTCTCATAGTATCCATTTCCGGGCAAATCAATAGCTACACCATGATTCTCTTTCGACAAAAGAGATTGCCTTAATACTAAATATTTCAAAGTATGGGAGATGTAATATGAACGTACATTTCCAAGGTGATAAAATCAAACTTCTTAGTTGTTGTTATTATTACGTTCTAATACTTTATCCAACCGATGAGTTTTCAAAACATTACAAATTGACCCGTTTATGCAATTCGGCCGCTAAATACTTCATATTTTTCTCTTAACTCTAGTCCAAAATAACACATATCAAGTTATACGCAGTTTTATAAAAGTATATTTACACAAGTAAGAGAAGAACCAAACTAAATGAAATCAAAAGAAGCTATTCATATTTTAGCCTATATAGGCTTGATAAAAATTGTAATTCAAATATACATAATTCTGCAAAATATATTTACAAACCTAAGACGATAAACTGAACTAAATCTAATTAAAATAATGTGATTTCAATCTAACTAGGACCAAAATAAATTTGTGATGAACTGATAAGATAAATGCAACTCAGTATGCCGCAAATAATAATTTAAGTGATATATATTATTGTATCTAAAATCACATATTAAATTAAGATAATAACATAATGTATTATACGGATTTTTATTTAGTTTTTCTATGTAAAATTAAATACAATTAAAACTGATCAGTGAAAGCAATTTATTGTATTTTTAATTATTTTTTAAAATATTTATATACATATATTCGCATGGAAAGGTTGTCTGGTTGATTAATATCTTCTAACTCGACTATTACTAACTAATAGTGAATTATATTCACTTCATGACTTGAACCAATATAAACACATATTGTGTCTTATATATGTGTATGTATCTCATTAAAAGATTTACTATAAATTATTTTAAATTATATAAAAAATTATAAATGTGATTTCTGTGTACCTAGCTGCATTTTTATGCAGTACTTACAATAATAATGCTCTAACGATAAGATAAAGAAAAATTTCTTAGGATGACCATAATATTTTTTTATTATAAATATTTCCTATCAAAGTCAAAATTACTATAATGTTTCATTAAAAATATAAATAAACACTTGTATTCCTATGTTAATTAATCTACTCTTAAGATTTAAATTTGAGTGGTGGAGTTTTGGGGTTTAGGATTTAGAGTTTAGGATTTTAAAAATTATATAAATAAATATTAAAATTTAAAATAAAACTTTTAAAATAATTTGATTTTTTTTTCAAATTTCAATAAAATATAATAAAAATGAATAGAAAATTAGAAAATTTAGAAAAAGTTCAAATTTAAAAATGTATAATTTTAAAACTGTGTAACTTTTATTTAAATATATAATTATATATATGTATATATAAAGTAAGAGTATGTTAGTCTTTTGTTTTTTTAATGAAACTTTTTAAACCATTTTATTGTGGGCTTTTCCGGTAAAAAATTCTTTTAGAGTCATTTGAACAAATTGACATAAAAGAAATCTATATTTCTTGGTCAATCAACTATTAGTCTTGTTTTGTCCAATCCTATGAGTGCGATTGGATAGTAGTTCCAGCGATAATTAAAGTAAAGGAACAAACTTTTCTGTTCAGTTACTCTCGTTTTTATCAATTAAGGTAAATTTGTTTTCTGCCCATTTATTCCAAAAATGATTAAAAGTAGAATAAACTATTACTTTATAGCAAATGCAATGAAATTTTTACTTGGATTCAACTTTTTGTTTTTTTTTCCATTTTTAACTTTTTATTTCCACTACATTTACTCCACTAAACTAGGTCTTTATCCATAATTTTATGTATAGTTATATTATAGCAAATATATATATATATATATATATATAAATAATGTTTACACTGTTATAGGTTTTGAATAATAATTAAAAAATTTAAAATTTTAGCTTTTAATTTCAAATAGTTGAATAATCAAAATTTTTAGTAAATCTTCTAATACTAAAAGGGGAATATAGAGCATAGAGAAGGTGTCCACGTCAGGTTAAATATTTTGCCAATCATGAAAGGGTATTTAGACATGTCATCTCAGCTCCTTTTTTATTTAGTGGCCCAATTTGGCCTATTAAAACTACAAAATCTAAACTTATATCCAAACCCTCTCGACTTCATTTTTTTTGGACTGTTACCAGACTATTCAGATTCTCCACTTTAATGTCTCTTCCCTTCTACCATCAGCGATAAAGCATTATTTATGGACTGCAACAATCAAAATGAATGGGACTTACTAGATCCCCTCTCTTTAAACCCTATAAATATATCTCTATGTAAGTTCATTCAAGTTTCTCACAGATGAATAAGCTTGGTGAAATTACCCAGAAGAGAAATATTTCTTTTACAAGATGGAGTTTGATTAAGAAGCTTTGTTTACTTACTGCAATTGTAAGTTTACTTCAAAATATGCTCTAATGCTTGCTGATCAATTGGTAAGTACTGATTAATTGTTAATTTCTTCTCAGATTCGTGTGGTTTTGGTGATTTGCTCCACCTTCTTTAGTTAGTGTTTGATTTTTTTTGGTTCTTTTGTGTAATTGCGTCCTACCTATTCAATTTTTTTTCCGTTATTTTTACGTTAATATCATTGATACTCCTGGTCACGTCGATTTCACCATTAAAGTGGAGAAAGCTTAAATCTTACTACATGGTGCGATCTTATTCTATTACAGGAGAGAATATTATTTTTCATGATGATCCAAGTTATTATATATGCCTTTCATAGATCAACAAGTTTTTTGTTGTTTGAAAATATGTTGATAATTTCAATAAGCTGACCCAATTTTGATAAGTTTTATGATTTCGGCAGTGGCAAACTAATCGGTAATCAAGTGTTCTGCAGTGAGTATGTGTGTGTAAAGCAAAGTTTAAAATTTTGATTCATTTGTGTTATCTTATCCTTAATTAACAGTCATAAGAAAAAACATATGACGGAGTTTCTCATCAAGGAATATCGACGTTGCCTTCACATCTCACCCAAAGAGATGGTGAGTTTTGAAGAAGCATTCAACATGATAAGAAAGGAAGCAGTATTAATAATCAACGAGAGGAGTGTTACCAAAAATAATAGTAAGCACCTTACTCTAAGTGAAATCACAGTTACTCCAATAGTCTCTCCAATTTTTTATGTAGTGACTGAAACAATAGTCCCTCCAATTTTTTTAATACAGCTTCAGATAGGCAATGAGTTCAGTATCACCATCCACATCAGCGATATCAATGATTTTTCTATATCTGGTTTATGAGATGCAAGAACTGGCATCTCCAATGTTTATGATGATGAAAGGATTTTGCGATACAGAACAAGCCTATTGGGAGGACCAAAAAGAGCTCCTCAGGAGGACACACTGTGGAGAAAGATCTTAGCCAAGTTATATGAGAGGCTGATGAAATAACATAGAATCTGTCAGCACCTTGACAAGCTACCAATTTATGGTTAGAATAAAGGAGAAGGCATAAAGAAACTTCTGTGTTTAGTGTTTGTTTGTTTGTTGCTTCCTCTTACCAATATCTATATGATGAATAAACGTAGACTCATGAATTAGAGAATATGTTTTCAGGCGTACAAGAACGAGACGGAGAACTTCAAAGGTTAAAAGAAAAACCCCATCTTTTCATTTTTCCATCTACTTTTGTAATGATAATTTGCTTCAAAAATGTTTTTTTTTTTGCATATATTTGAATTAGTGGCAGAAGGTATAGAAACCTTGCCACTTGAACCACCAAATTGCAAGTACGAATTAACAAGCTTTATCTCTTTATGTTCTTCAAGACTATTTTCTTCTTTTTCGTTTTCTTCCTACTTTTGGGTGGTTCATACTCAGAGAGAAAAAAAATTCATTCAAAGAACCATATCTTAAATTTATTTATTTTTATAGCTGGTTTTAGATAAAACATTGCTTCAGTTAAGAATTCTCAGAACATATCTTACAGAGAAATGAATGGAACATTGTGGTTTGTGGCATGCACCACTAAAAAAAATTATCGTATATACCACTAAACCAAAATAAAGTATAAGATATATTATTATGGTTTCTGATCATGCCAAAAATATTATGCTACAAAGATTATTTTTCATTTTTATTGTTTTCAGGCGGAAGCTCCAACCTATCAATATTGTGATACCGTTGAATCTTCATCTTTCCTTTCTGATGGTATACCAAGTAAATTTGTATAAAGATCAGCTTTATAATATTCCAAACACAATATTCATAATCAAATAAAAAATATTTCAAGATTTTATATTTATTAATTTTAAAACTAAAATATAATAAATTTTATAGATAAATAAATCGCGCGTAGCGCGGTAATTTTCCTAGTTTTTTTAAAAGATAAGTGAGCTTTAAAAATAAGTCAACAACGTAAACCTTAGTCATTAATTTATTTTTCTTACATAAAGAAATATTATAATTAATTAATATAATTGGTTAAAAATTACTTTATATTTTATTTTAACACATAAAAGAAAATACTCTAGCTTACAAAAGAAAAAGATGTTTTTTGTATAGCTCCAATAGGACCAATAATTAGTGGCTTTTATCATGAAGATCTTTTATAAACGTTTTTGTGTGGGTTTTAAAAACCTTAAAAAGTTCTAATAATTCTTATCTACAAATTTAGTTCATTTATATAAGAATATATAACCATCAAATTTATTTTTAATCAGTTACTCTCGTGTTTACCAATCAATGGTAAATTTGTTTTCTACCCATTTACTCCAAAAATGATTAAAAGTAGAATAAACTATTTATAGAAAATGCAAGGAAAATTGTACTTCAGATTCAACTTTTTGCTTTCCTCCAACTTTCACCTTTTTGTTTTCACTACATTTACTCCACTAAATATCAATCAGAGTTTATATTTGTAGATCAATATAAGTTATCATTTAAAAAAAAAGTATGATGTAGGGGAGGATTGGCAAGTGCTCTAGATGCTGTAGAAAGTCATTTTTTTTTTCTAAAGCCATTTTTATAAAGCAATCATGCTTTAGATCTTAAAAATAAAGCTACAGCAAAAAAAACTTAAAAAAGGAAATATGTTAGCTTTGGAAATCAATTTTTCTACAGCTTTTATTTAGTGCTTTCGATTGCATTTGAAAAAAAAAAATCTACAGCAAAAAATAAAGCCACAGCCAAAAAACTTACAGCCTAATTTCTAGAGCAAAAAACATAAAGCCACAGCTTTTTTCCAATCAACCCCGTAGTGACACGGATAACAAAAGAAGTCTATTGTATATACAATGTACAATGTACAGCTTTGTTCCATATTCAGGAAAACTCTCTCAACATGGAAAGATCCAATACATTAAATAAAGGACATCTCTTTCTAGATCTAAGAATCACTATTTTCCATCATGCATTTAACTTCAAGCACATGTGCCATGGTTTTCTATCCCTTGTTTGGCTTATTAGAGCATCAATAGTGATCGATACACTATAAAATGTACCTAACATATATACTATGATATTATTTACCTTTTAAATTACAATTTAAAACAAAAGAAAAGTAAGCTAATAAGAGAAAAAACACGTTAGATTTTATGTCTCTCAACAATCATAAGTAGTTTTTCCTAAAGAAATGTACCCCACTAATCTTTACTGTATTTCTAATTTTGTATTTGATTTTATTACATTAAGGATGAGAGACTGACTTAGAATCATACCTATGCTCTTATAGCTCTACACTCATGACCCTTACATGGTCAAAAACAAAACGTAAAAAATATCAAGGCATTTAAAACGATCATAAAGATATTTGATACTTGCCGAAGATCACGTCGTTGTATGATCCGCTTCATCACCGCCTATAAAAAGAGAACCAGAAAGAGGGAGCGGTTATCTGAATTCCTCCATATCAAACTTATAGCAAAATACCTTTATACGCTCTTGTTTTTGGATACTTTTTAGATCTCATATCTTTATTAATTTGTATGATCAATAAAACACATATTTCTCATACATAATCGGTAATCAGTATACTTTTCCTAAATTATTTCTATATACATCATCACAATTTTGTACCTATTTTGTCAGTGAATTTTGAGATCCATCAATCAAAATTATTTACACAAATTTTAATCTTTATAGCACAATATAATTCCTCAAGATTTTGTCGAATTCTCACTGTTATGAACATATTTCAGAAGAATTTTCCTAGTGAGGTAGATAAATGGATCCAAAATTGTTTTTTCGTTTGGATTCATGATTCAAGAAACAAAATAAAAAATAAATAGAAATACAAATAAAACGTGGGGGTAGGAGGGAGGGGGGTTGTCGAGAGAGTAATAAATTAAAAAAATACGAAAGAAGGAATAGAAATCGAAGAAATCCTTACGGCCTCAATTGTGTATGTACAATGTTCTAAACATCGGTCTAATCGGCGCCTAGACGCCCGTCTAGTCAGTAAATGAGTATCAGCGAAATGATTTATATAAACTGATCTTTTTAATCGTATAAGTGTTCAAAAAATCGGTCTAGATGTGTGTCTAAATAGTAATTCTCTATAAAACGCCTAGATACCACCTAACAATTTTTAGAATATGTTTAACAAATTCCCTAAAATTATAATTTATTATAAATTAAAATATAATTTATATTTTTTTTTGGTAATCAATATAGTTTAGTTTCTCTATGAAAAGTGCTCATATTAAGTTTCTCTCAAGGTTAAACCAGTATCGAAAGTGTTCATATGCCAAGAACGGAAATTGAGACAATATGGAACTTTATTCCATGAGAAGCTGCATGCTTTATTGGTTTTCCGATTCTAATTGATTTAGTCCAAACCCACCATCCAATAAATCCTCTTCTTGTGACGAGTGTAATACATACCCAAGATAGAGTGTCCCAACTATTGTCACTAACATGACAAGAAGGACAATGAAACCCAACTGTGGACCTGTACCAACAGCAGCTGAGAGAAGAACCAGACCACGTGGTGGTCCGTCAGGTTTAGGAGAAATCACCAAGCTCTCCATGTCACTGTCTTCCCGAGCATACTTTGTGTAGTTATTTCTGAGAGTCCGCATTAATATCATCGAGAACAATCCAGTGAGAAAGATAACCATCATGAACAAGTGAAAGATGGAGAACCAGTGGATCTGTATGATGGAGATAATCATTCAAAAACACTTGAAATAACAGCTAAAAACAAACATACTGAGACATGGATTTTAGGAATGTAATCAGCAAGCAATTAAAGGAGCAGGAGGATGAAAACATAAGAGAGTACATGCTATGGTTTACCTGTTTTGGGAAGAATGAATAGCCTATATAGACATCAAAACGTCGAGTAAATGTGACATTTGTTGGGATCCATTTCACAGAGTATGTCAAGTCCATGGCAATCCCTGCTTCTAACGGGCGTGGATTGTCTTGTGTAACATTCACATGAATAATCTATTGGAATAAGAAGAAGAAAATGTAAGACCACAGGAAGTTCATATGAGATCCTTGATAGTACGTACTGCTTAATGCCGAAGATACAACCATACCTGGTCTTTGTTGTATTTGACAATAATGTTCTTATGGGTGTAAAGAAAATGCTTGTCTTTCTCACTATTTTTACCAGGAGTCATCTTGCCCACAAAGCCTATAACAATGATTAGATAGTCATAAATTTATAATCTGAATGTTCAATGTGAATATAAGAAAAATCATACCCCAAACAGGCAGTTCATCTGAACTTGCTCCACGTACGTATAACATCATTTGATAGAAAATAGAAGCAAGACAAAAATATTAGCAAACAAAGGATGAGTTTACTACTTTATTCATCAGTAAATGGATGCTTACCCATAAATAATTCAAACCAGTAATTATTCTCAACAGCAGCTTTGAAACGCTTGACCTTAGATTCATCAAGTTCCAACTTACAGATGACGCTTCTGTCAACATTTTCTGGGGGGCAGCAACATTATAACTTTTGCTGCAATTAAGAACATATTATGAAAGAGAAACTAGCATAAGAACTAAAACATACTCAAGAACTTCATGTCTATCAAGCTGTACATGAGCTCGTTTCCACCAAGAACAACATCTTGACCCCCCGATTGGGCAACGCTGGTCTCAGCTCGGCAGCAAAAGGGTAGGCTATAATAGTTATATGTTTCTTGTGGATTCTCATATGGGCCAATTGTGCTAGCCCATAGAGTAACTTTCTCATCAGCTTGATACTGGAGAAGTAAACGCGGGAAGACCAAATTTCACGACTTTTAAGAGAATGAAAAATATACAAAGCATTAGAAAACTTGTCGCTGTAACCTTTTGATCTAACTCGGATGAAATGGCCGGAGAGAGAAGAATGGAAAGGAAGGCGATGGAGTAAACCGAGAAGAGTGATTGAACAGCGTAGGAAGGTGGCATGATGGAATACACGGAGAGAGATGATGATCCCGGAAGAAAGAAAGTCAAACTTCATGCTCGGTGTCGACGGACCATTCCCGATCCTAGTTGGAGATCAGTGACAATGCATATCACTTGAACTTGCAGGTAAGTATGATATTCTTCAAGCTTATGTTCTGCTTGATTATCTCCTTTTCTTGCAGATGATCCAGATTGGTGGAGCAAATCCTTTAAGAGGAATGATGCGCCTCTTTCATGGAACAGGACCAGATGGTGATCAGGGCCGCTCAGACTGCAGTTCAACTGGGTCGCCCTTCAGATCGTGCGTGTACCAGCATCGACCGCGTACATCCGAATGGAGATATAGGATGGAACCACATCCTAAAATATGGAACTGATCGACCCACATGAGCTATTTCCTGACCAACCTAAAGCTAATACTGATGACGAGCGCAGTAATCACTTGACGTAAAGCGAATCCGAAGATGATCGAAGTTTCTCACTTTTCGCCCTTTGGTCCATACGCAGCATGTCCCGATGCGTCGACGCCAAAGCATTACCTCAGTGTTCGACCTATGATGGACTCTCACGCGGACATTTCTCTAAGGCATGGATCATCAATCTGTATGATGACTTAACGACCTCGCAGTGCACAACTCGTTCGTAAAGAACACAAGATAACGGACAGTCCGAACTAGACCCGCTGCATCCATGATCCTTACGCGCCGTGGAAAACAAATCCAATACCCCGGATTAACCTGGACAGTAGGTGAAGGGTGCATCTATGGACAGGCTGGTTTCAGATGAGAATCTGGACAGTACGGCGAGGGGACACTGTAGACGATCTCTTACAACAGAGTCATTTGACTATTTCTACTCTTGTTGTTTCCTAGGTGTGTTTTTCCAAAAATTATAAAGTCTTTTCAATATGCCTTTGCTACTATAAATATGTATCCATCTTCAGCAATTTAAAAATTGTTTTTCTCTATTTTGAGTTATTCCTTTGTTCTTTGTTTAGAACACTTGACTTGTTTCTGGTTGCGCAAGTTGCCAATGTAACAGCCTCCATGTGTTGAACTTGTGCGTCATATCAAGTAATAATCGGAGCTTCGGAATATCAGCAGCTTACGCAACTATTTGCGACCCTTCAATCCACCATTTCTCCCTTTTGGCGAGATCATACTCAGCCCTTATTCCGATTTACTGATCATGTCCGAATCTAGACATATCACAAGTTTTGTCTTGGGAAAAATGGATGGAAATAATGGACCCTGATGCAAACATGTAGACAAGTTTTGGTTCACAGGTTCACAAGATGGACGCACTTGGTTTGGATTAAATGGTTCTCTAACAAGAGAGAGACATTATTATATTGATGATCAAAGTTATGATCAGTGAGAAAGTTTATGGAGCCAGATGCAATGATTCGGTTAAAGGAACCAATCAAGTGTTTGTCCATGTCTGCGATTAGACTAAGTTGGTTGAAATAGTCTCGTGTAGATGGTTCTTGACTACACCGATTCGAGTACGAATCCATCACAAATGGGGGAGACTCTGGAGCATCCACGTCCCGGGAACTTGACTATAGAGCCTAGAAGTTTTAACGAAAAATGTAACAGCCTTTGTTCATGATGCACATGAAGCGTATCATGAATGGTATAGTAGGTGAAGGGAATGACTGGGAAAGCTTTGTCTTGTCGATAAATGGACCAAAGGACTTAGGCAGATTGAAATGAGATGAGAGAGAGCAAGATGGACAAGTCGGTGAATAACAGCTGGGCGATACGAGCAGAAGCTTGACATCTGGATGAAGCTCGGTTAGAGCTCACAGTGAGTATGATTTTTCCCCAGATTCACTAGCTGGAATGCTAGATCACTTAGCTGGTAGCCAGCTGAGTAGTCAGCTGCATCTCAGCTGAATGGAGTGTGTCGAGTATTGGACGGCTGGACCGGTCGCGCCGTGGTCGGGCCATGTGGTCGACCACAGTTGGTCATGGCAAGGAGTCATGTGATCAAATCTCACGGGCTTGGGTACTGGATGTATAACGCCAAGGTGGTTCGTGTTCAGAGCGGATGGTAACTGCCATGAGCCAAGGGATGCGATCTGGACGAATTGATTAAATCATTGGCCAGAATGAGTCCGAAGAGGTGCAAACCTGTAACTGCCCTTTCTCCTATAAAATGAGGGAAATTCCGTGGGTGTACGAGAGAAACGATAGATCCTAATAACCCCTGGAACAGCAAAGCACAGAGAGAAAGGAGAGTTTGTCGAATTAGACATGCGAAGGCCATGATGCGATTTAGGTGAAGAGGAGGCAATGTTGTGGATATCAATAGGGAAGTGATGCAAGACCTTTCATTGGTTTTGATCAGTTTAGTTACAACACCCACAAGTCCTTCTCCAGAGCTTAGAACACACGCACTGAACCAGGAAAGAGATAGAGGGCCGTGATTTCACTTTCTATGCGCCGAGATAGCCTTAAAGGCCGTAGTGCCCGTGGAAGGCAGTTTCATGGAGTTCAAGGGGAGAGATGAACGTCTCCATGATAGATCTTCTCATTACTGTAGTAAATGATAAATTATATGAATTGTGTGCAAGAGGAACATTG
>CAJHQP010009854.1:0-20747 GCA_905132765.1 Moricandia arvensis
TTTAGTATTAGTTAGATGATAGGACTATCATGACATATATTGTTGAGTGAAATTGAACTTTATTCCAAATAGGATAAGCGTAGCAGATTAGACTTGTGACTAAACAAAAAATTTGATTAAAAATAAATAAGTAAAATATTAATCAATTGAACCCATTTGTAGACAAACAAATATATAGTCAAATACTATAGAGTAGTCAAATCACTAAACTATTATTAATATATATATATATATAAATTTAATTACTAATATTATAACATTATTAATTAAGATTTTATGCTAATATATGACTATATACAACTTTATCATATTATAAAGTATATAGTTGATAAATAGTTCAAATTTATATGAATTATGTAGTTTTATGTTCAATAAAATATATTTATATACAATTTATCATATTATAAAGTATATATATGATAAATGTATCAAATTTATTTAAATCATATAGTTCATGTCAAATTATTTAATCAATAAATTTATATTATAGTTTCATATTATTATTTTATAATATTTATCATATAACTAATCATATTCTAAATTGTATATAAGATATATAGTTTTTTTGGTCATTAACTTAACAGATTCAACTAAGACTCTTCAAACCAAACCGATAACTCTGCATCCATATGAATGACAAATGACGGTTGCTTTCTGGCACTGCATGTGAGACTATCCCCCTTTTTATTATACGTTCTGAGTATACAAATGAGCTCTTAGTGAGTGAATCTTCCACTCATGGTCTTGATATCTTCCAAATAACTTCCAAAAGCAGACAATTCTTCTGGTTCTGAAAACATCTTCACCGATTGAGAATAATCCGTTGCAAATATTACATGAAACTGACGTAAATTCCTCATACATTCCATTGCCCAAATGAGTAATTCTATCTCCGAGTGTAAGGGGGTAAAAGTGTCTCTCGTATTCCTTGCTCCCATCAATTCATCGAAACCTTTTAACGTGCTAAACCAACCTTGTCTAGAGGATCTATCATGATCTTTCCATGACCCATCCGAGAAACACCATCTTCCCGGTATGGAAGGTTGTCGCAGCTTCTTCCTTAGTAGGAGAAACCCTTTGTGTGAGAGATGCTTGTACCTCAGCCTAGAGTAAAAATTCTGTTTCTGCCAATTTGAGAGTACTTTTAGGATCAACATCCATATTTATAAAAAACCTTATTATTTTGCGCTTTTGATATGTACCATAAAATTCATAAAAATTGATGATCTTCCAAATGCGGGAAAACCCCCCAGTACATATGATCCATATTCGCGAAGAGCGATTGTAAAGGGAAGATCTCTGGATTCTATGGAATCTTTGAGAGGGCCCAAACTTACAACCGGTAGACAATCAAAGAACACATGGTTTATTGATTCCTCAGCTGCTCCACATCTCGCGCAATGTATATCTCGTGGAATCCTTCACCCTCTTAATTTTCTTTACAGCTATACATCCTGACACTATTTACCATAAATGTGTTTTATTTTTGGTGGACATCATATTTTCCAACAAAAAGCCGTCAAAAGGGTAATTGTGGGTCCGCTGGGAGGGACATTTCATTGTCAAGATATACACGTTCCATTTGGTAACCAAATTTCACTGTATATTTCCCATTATTTGTAAAATGCCATCCATCTCGATCAACTAAGTCTGGTTCAGTGATATACTTTCTAAAATCTTCACATCATGTGGATCAACCAAAGACCAAATTACCTGTGAGTTCCAAGTTTGAGCTGTTGTATTGATGAAATAGTCCACCGTAATGGTTGATCCTGACCACACCCTTTTGATTAGTCATTTGTTAACCAAAGATCTACAAGAGACAATATTGTATCATCCATATGATGGTGAGTACGATCGCTTCCAGGGGTGATGCATTACTAAAGTACCGACCCTTAATAACTCGGTGAATAATGTATTGGGCTTTTCAATCAAACGCCATAATTGTTTTCCGAGCATGGCCGTATTAAATCCATAAGGTCTTTAAATCTCAGCCCTCCTTCATCCTTATGGTGGCATAGATTGTCCCAAGATTTTTAATGCATCCCTCTTGCATTCCCCCCCCCCCTGAAATCCACCAAAGATGTGCCACCACACTCATTAGTCGAAAACAAGACATTACATGATTTCGTAAATCAGTACTACTGATTTTATAATCACTTCCTTGCCCCTTTTATGAAAAACTTGAAAATATATCCATTAACCTGATTATATAAGCGATCATGGATGAAAACAAAAACTTGGATCTTTGATCCCCCCCGAACTCTCTGGAATAAGTATGATCTCATCCACCAATATTCTTAATCCCTAAAATATCCCAAAGCCCTTGCGGAGTAGATTCCTCAATCTTATGCCCAAACCGAATTGAAGATTTTTGAAAGTTTATTAGCTGCTCAGACATTGTCTCACTTTCCTTCAAAATCCTGAGAATGGCATAACATTCTTCATATTTTGCCTTACAAAAAGAGACTATCATCTGCAAAAAGCAGATTAAATATCGATGGGCAACCCCTTGCAACCTTCATTCATGTCAGTTGTTTCTCTCTTTTTGCTTTTTAAATATTAGGAATGAGAGCTTCCGTACACATAATGAATAAGTAAGGAAAAAGTGGATCAATCTGGTGAAAACCTCTCCAAGGAATAATGTGCCCTATGATAGTGCTCTCAGCCAATTCAAATTCTATGGTAGTGCCCCCCAATATGTTTCTGTAGATCAGCGACTGATCATGTGAATGGATAATGCAAAATTGTCCCCACTTATCATTATCTGCAAGTTTCTTAGATATAAATACATGAAGTCACAACTAAATATTTGTTTCCACTGGTGTCCGGCGGCGAGGGACCGCGCGAGCCGGTGCTGGTGGCCCTCTTCCCCTCCACGCTCATCTTCTCTTTGCCTATGCTTTGCATTCTGCGTCTCTTCTGGTTATGCTTGAGTTCTAGTTTAGGTTTCACTCTGTCGCCTGCTCCGCTCGAGAGGGGTTAGTCTCTGGTGGTGGCTCAGCTATTTTTGGATTCGCGGCGAGATTGTGATGGTTGTGGGTCCATGCATTGGTCGGATTTTGGGCTTTCAAGCATGTCAATTTTCTTGCTTTTTGACCGTCTCGGTGTCCCATTTGGTCCTTCTCACATCCTCGCTCCATACTTATTCACTTGATTTGTGTGTTGGTGTGTTGGACTTTACTTTGCAGGTTTTAGAGACAAACATGTTTCGCTGCATCAGTGATATCTGCCCGTTTTCTTGCTTGGTTCTTAGAGGCAGAGGCAAGGTTTAGCTTGGCTCGATATTTCCTCTGTTGGAGATAAGCATCAACATTGCTAAAAAGGAAGATAAATAGAAAAAGAAGTTATCCTTAAAGGAATTAGGATAACTTAAGTTATAAGGATTACGAAAAGGAAATACCTAATTCAATGTGTAATAGGATAGAAAAGGAAATTTAGCTCCTATATATATGGTCATCGACTTGTGATGAATCATAACCAACACAATAATCTCATAAGAGACAGAGAGAGAACAATAGTTTGTTTAGTTTTTGAGAGAGTTTTCTAAACATTAATAAAGGAAAGAATCTTTATTGATCTGTTTGTTCATGGCCGAAACTAGGTTGAACGTATCCACGTTTTGTTTTGGTCATCACTTTATTTGGTATCAGAGCACAAGGTTTTGTTTGAAGGTTTCGATTCACCGAAGATATGAGTGATACGAAATCGACATCAAAGACAAGAGAAGCCGTGCCATCCACGGTGGTTTATCCGATCCTATCTTCAACAAACTACATGGTCTGATCTATGAGAATGAAGGTGCTTCTGCGAGTACACAAGGTTTGGGAATCAATTGAACCAGGGACAGACGATGAAGAGAAGAATGATGTCGCTACTGCTCTGTTGTTCCAATCAATTCCAGAAAACCTAATTTTGCAGGTTGGTGAACAAGACTCCCCAAAAGAGATAAGGGAAGCTGGTAAATCAAGAAATCTTGGTGCTGAACGTGTGAAGTGGTACGGCCTTGGATAGGCTGTAACTCCCTGGATCTCTTGTAGGTGGGTAAATCCTTTGATAATCCTTGCAAACAGAGAATCAATGACTCAATCTGCTTCAAGGCTTGTGGATTGATGTGGGACACAAGAGAGATGGCATGTCTCCTGATACTCCAAGGCTTCTGATCTGGATATGACTCACCAAAACAGAGAACCCACGCTGGATGTTACTCACCAGCAAGTCTCAACTCGCCAAAGCAAGAGCAGAGATGAAAAGAAACGTTTTTGATTGCTAAACTTGATTGATTCATTATTCAGCTGACTGCATACAATTATATAAAAGAAAACACGAAATCCCTAATCCTAAACCAAATTGGTTTACTCTAATTCTAATCCTAATCCAATTTGAAATTGGTTTACAAAACCTAATCCTAATTGGTTTTGGTTTACCCTGGTTAATCCCAAAACGAAATTGCCTTTGGTTCAAATTAAAAACATTACAATCCCTTAAACAATCAGAGATTAAACCAATGGTTTAATTCCCTTTCCTTCTTCATGATGCCCACGACTTTAACTGAGTACTGGAGTGTCTCCTGATGGTCTTTGGATCCTCCACGTGATGTTGCTTCATCCATCTTGACCTCTCCATGTCCACACTGTTTCATGATCATCCCATGACTATCAGAGGCCGCATCAAGTCTCTTATCCTTCTCTCTGTCTAATACTTCATAGACCATTCCAATGAGACATTGAAACTGCTCATTCAGCCAAGCTTTGATCAGTAGTTTAGCTAGCCAATACATTGGATCCTTTGACTTGAGCTTGAGCCTGCTCAGGATCGCACCATACTCTCTCCCTTCAAAAGGATTTGTCCTCAAATCCAAGTCTTGTAAGATGGCAGTACCTTGAACAATCAACTCCAAACTCTTGACTGTTTTAACCACGAATTGATTCATGTCTTTGCACACACAAACCTCTTCTCCTGGTTTGAATACAAAGTTCTGCAATCCTTTCACGTGCCTTAGATATATCTCTTTGCAAACAGAACTTAGAGCAAGCAGTTTCTCCTCTTTAACAACAACACGTTTCTGTTTTGCTCTTCTAAGCTGATTCTGATCAATTATGGATCTGATCAAAAACGTGTTACCTGCTGACTCTCTTCTCTTATTACAGCAGCTACTTAGGATCACACCATCCTCTCTCCCTTCAAAAAGATTTGACCTCAAATCTTGTTCTTCAGGAGTGAAGAAACCTTGCAGATCAAGCTTGTACGAAACTGTTTTCTGAGCCAGATTGTTGTTGTGCCTTCTACTAACACTCAAGCTTCCTCCTGGTTCAAAAACGACTTGCTGCAAGCCCTTAACAACTCTCAGATGCTCCAATAAGCTGGACTGGAAGTATAAAGTAGACAAGGTCAGTAAACTACAAGTTAAAGACTGAAAGCTTTCACCTTGATCAATCACAGCAAGCACCAATTCATGAGTTGTAGATGACTCTCCAGGCACTTTTTCTTCTTGTTTTCTTTGATCAGACACGAGCTCACACAATACTTGTATGTGTACTTCTTTATCAGCTGCAGACGTGGGTAAAGGATTCTCTGGTGGTGAGTATGGCAGTGCAGTTTCCTCCCATTGAAAACCAGGTATGAACCTAAAACTCAAGGCTATTTTGAGCTCATCCCAAGTTTCCAGTTGTTCTTCTTCATACCAGCGTGCTTCTTCCTCTTCCCTCCACCATTCCTTTGCCTCACCTCTCAGTAGACTAATAGCAAAGGCTAAGCTTTCCTGTGAAGGTATTTGATTCTGCAGGATAAAGTTGTCTATGCCTACAGCCCATGATATAAAAGCTGTGGGACATCTTCCTCCAACAAAGACCTCAGGTATTATCATGGTGACGTGTGTGGTGTCAACCAAGCTCCTAGGGTTTGTTGATTTTGTTGTTGTGGTAGTTTCTCTTCTCTGTCACTCTTCTCCTCTTCCAAACGAATTTGGTGGTAGATCAGCTACCAAAGAGACAAAAATCGTGTGCAGTTGATGAAACCAGATTAAGATCTGTTACCCTAACCTTCAAGAGGCTCTGATACCACTTGGTACGGCCTTGGATAGGCTGTAACTCCCTGGATCTCTTGTAGGTGGGTAAATCCTTTGATAATCCTTGCAAACAGAGAATCAAGGACTCAATCTGCTTCAAGGCTTGTGGATTGATGTGGGGACACAAGAGAGATGGCATGTCTCCTGATACTCCAAGGCTTCTGATCTGGATATGACTCACCAAAACAGAGAACCCACGCTGGATGTTACTCACCAGCAAGTCTCAACTCGCCAAAGAAGAGCAGAGATGAAAAGAAACGTTTTTGATTGCTAAACTTGATTGATTCATTATTCAGCTGACTGCATACAATTATATAAAAGAAAACACGAAATCCCTAATCCTAAACCAAATTGGTTTACTCTAATTCTAATCCTAATCCAATTTGAAATTGGTTTACAAAACCTAATCCTAATTGGTTTTGGTTTACCCTGGTTAATCCCAAAACGAAATTGCCTTTGGTTCAAATTAAAAACATTACAATCCCTTAAACAATCAGAGATTAAACCAATGGTTTAATTCCCTTTCCTTCTTCATGATGCCCACGACTTTAACTGAGTACTGGAGTGTCTCCTGATGGTCTTTGGATCCTCCACGTGATGTTGCTTCATCCATCTTGACCTCTCCATGTCCACACTGTTTCATGATCATCCCATGACTATCAGAGGCCGCATCAAGTCTCTTATCCTTCTCTCTGTCTAATACTTCATAGACCATTCCAATGAGACATTGAAACTGCTCATTCAGCCAAGCTTTGATCAGTAGTTTAGCTAGCCAATACATTGGATCCTTTGACTTGAGCTTGAGCCTGCTCAGGATCGCACCATGAAGGAAGCTCGACTTCAGACCTTGATGAACGAATTTGAACGTCTAAGGATGAAGGATTCAGATTCTATCGATGTCTTCTCAGGC
This sequence comes from Moricandia arvensis, assembly GCA_905132765.1. Classification (NCBI taxonomy): domain Eukaryota; kingdom Viridiplantae; phylum Streptophyta; class Magnoliopsida; order Brassicales; family Brassicaceae; genus Moricandia; species Moricandia arvensis. The sequence goes on from CAJHQP010009854.1 coordinate 6,978, forward strand.
ATGATATCAGAATTGGCCTCAAAATCCACAGCTTTAGGTCAATCTTTGGAAGAACCTAAGCTAGTAAAGAAGTTCCTGAACAACTTACCGTGAAGCAAGTATATTCAGATCATAGCCTCACTTGAACAAGTTCTCGATCTGAATAAGACTAGTTTCGAAGATATTGTTGGGAGACTTAAAGCATATGAAGAATGGATTCAAGAAGAATATACACAAGAGCCACAAGGAAATCTTATGTACATGAGCTCCAATAACTCGTACAACTCAAAAGGAAGAGGTAGAGGATGGAGTCGTGGAAGAGGAAACAGAGGAAGAGGCAGAGGACGAGGACGTGGTCGGTTTAACTCACAAGACAAATACAACGAGAAGAAGGACTTGTCTCAAGTTGTATGTTTCAAGTGTGATAAACCGGGTCACTTTGCTTCAGTATGTCCAGAGAAGAGACACGACCAAGAGCTTAACAAAGGTGAAACAGATGGAGCTGATGTAGCCTTATATATGCATGAGATCGTGTTTCTCAACGAGGAGAAGGTCATACCAAAGACACTGGAACAAAGCAATCATAAGGATGGAATGTGGTACTTGGATAAGGGAGCTAGGAATCATATGACGGGAGAGAGATCATACTTCTCTGAGCTTAATGAAAACAATAAAGGAAAAGTTAAGTTTGGAGATGGATCTTGTGTCGACATCAATGGCAAGGGGTCGATGCTATTTGAAGCAAAAACAGGAGAAACCAAACTCTTGACCGACATATACTACATTCCAGAGTTAAGAAGAAACATATTGAGCTTAGGACAAGCCACTGAACAAGGGTGTGATGTTAGGATGAAGGACAATTACCTAACACTAAAAGACCCTAACAGAAGGTTGCTGGTAAAAGTGATGAGGTCGCCTAACCGACTGTACAAGTTGAGACTTGAAGTTGGTAGACCGGATTGCCTCCACACGAGAATGGAAGAAGAAACGTGGAGATGGCATGCTAGACTTGGACACATTAGTTTAAAAACTATAAAGTCCATGGCAACACATGAGATGGTGCACGGGTTTCCGGAGATTCAAGACGAGCAACAAATCTGCGACTCTTGCTTAGTTGGCAAGCAAGCTCGACAAGCTTTTCCAAAGGCTACTGTGTATAGATCATCGCAAGCATTGGAACTACTACACGCAGATTTTTGTGGTCCTATCTCACCAGCTACACCTGCACGCAACATGTATATCTTTGTGATAATTGATGATTGCACAAGATATATGTGGTTGATCTTACTAAAGGAGAAGGGAGATGCGTTTGAAAAGTTCAAGGAATTCAAGAAACTTGTTGAGAAGGAATTCAACAAAGATATAATCACACTATGTATGGATAGAGGTGGTGATTTTACATCAAAGGAGTTTCAAGATTTCTGCAACAACAATGGAATCAAATGCCATCTAACAGCTCCATATACCCCACAACAAAACGGAGTGGTCGAAAGGAGAAATCGCACACTTCTGGAGATAACAAGGAGCATTCTAAAGGCTATGAGTGTTCCAAATTACTTATGGGGAGAAGCATTTCTTCCTGCCACGTATCTGATTAATCGAGTTCCCACAAGAGCTTTGAAGAATCAGACACCATATGAATGATTGAGAGGAAGGAAACCAAGCATTGCACATGTTCGAGTATTTGGTTGTATTGCACATGCAAAGATCGATTCTGGACAACTCAAGAAACTCGATGATAAATCACAAGCATTGGTTCATCTCGGCATTGAGCCTGGATCCAAAGCTTATCGAATCTACAATCCGAGCTCTAGAAGAATAATTGTAAGTCGAGATGTGATCTTTAAAGAAAAGGAATGTTGGAATTGGAAAGGAGCTGACAAGGAAGTACACAGCGAACCTGGTATGTTTCGGATATCATGGGATGCTACAATGGACGATGGACATGGTCCATTTGTGGTTGGAAATCAACAAGAGGAGAATCATGCTGAAGAGACTGAAGTACAACTACCAGAACCTGTTTAGGATAATCTCGACTTCAAACAAGGCGAACCACAACAACCAAGACGCTCAACACGTCAATCAAATCGTCCTAGCTATCTTGAAGACTATTTACTATTGGCCGGCATAGAGTGTGAGTTTCTACTTCTTGCACTCAATGACTAGCCAATCAACTTTCAAGAATTAAGCAAACTTGTTCAATGGAGTAAACCCTGTACAAACGATATCGATTCTATTGATAAGAATGAGACGTGGGTGTTAGTAGAGAAACCGCCTGGAGTTAAAGTGATAGGACTCAAGTGGGTTTTCAAGATCAAAAGGAATGCAGATGGAACTATCAACAAGATCAAGTCAAGACTTGTTGCGAAGGGATACATGCAAGAACATGTAATAGATTTTGACGAAGTCTTTGCACCGGTAGCTCGTCTAGAAACAATAAGATTGCTTTTTGGGTTAGCTGCTGCAAGAGGATGGGAAATCCATCATCTGGACGTCAAAACAACATTCTTATAGGGAGAGTTAACTGAAGATGTGTACGTATCTCAGCCCGAAGGATTTGAAAAGAAGGGGGAAGAATATAAGGTTTTCAAACTTCGAAAGGCCTTGTACTGTTTAAGGCAAGCTCCACGTGCCTGGAACACTAAAATTGATCATGTTTTGAAGAGTTTGAGCTTTGTTAAGTGTTTTAAGGAGAGCTCAGTTTACCGTAAGGAAGAAGGAAGCACCGTTCTGATACTAGCAATATATGCTGATGATCTCTTTGTGACAGGAAACTCTTTGAAGACAGTCATGGAGTTCAAAGCCTCGATGTCACAAAATTTTGAGATGTCTGATCTTGGAAAACTCACATACTACCTAGGCATTGAAGTGAAGCAAAGTTCAAAAGGAATTGAGATTAAACAAAAGGCGTATGCACAACGGATCTTAAAGGAAGCTGGAATGGATACTTGTAATCCATCTTCAATACCAATGGAGTTTGGTTTGAAGTTGTCAAAAGCACTTGAAGAACCAGAGATTGATGCAACTGTCTATAGGCGAAGGATTGGATGCCTAGATACCTCTTGCACACGAGACCAGATTTATCCTTCTCAGTTGGTATTCTTAGCAGGTATATGCATTCTCCACATGAGTCACACGACAATGCATTGAAGCAGGTGCTAAGATACTTGCGAGGTACACTTGGCTATGGCTTGGCATTTAAACATGGAGGATCTCAGAAGCTTATCGGATACAGTGACAGTAGCCACAACACTAATCCATATGACAGAAAGAGCACTACTGGACATCTTTTCTGTTTTGGAGAAACCCCAATAACATGGTGTTCTCAGAAGCAAGAAACAGTGGCATTGTCATCTTGTGAAGCCGAGTTTATGGCTGCAACATAAGCTGCCAAACAAGCAATTTGGCTTCAAGAGTTGATGAGTGAGATCACAGGAAGGAAGAACGAGAAGACATTGATCCGTGTTGATAACAAGTCGGCCATAGAACTGACCAAGAACCCAGTGTTTCATCGTGGAAGCAAACACATTCACAAACGATATCGTTTTATTCGGGAATGTGTTCAAAGGGAGAAAATCAGCATTGAACATGTACTAGGAACTGAGCAACGAGCTGACATCTTGACCAAGGCGTTCGAAAAGATCAAATTCAAGAAAATGAGGAATCTAATTCGAGTTCAAGACCTCAGCATGGAATGCTTGAAGCTTAAGAGGGAGAATGTTGGATATAAGCTTCAACATTGCTAAAAAGGAAGATAAATAAAAAAGGAAGTTATCCTTAAAGGAATTAGGATAACTTTAAGTTATAAGGATTATGAAAAAGAAATACCTAATTCAATGTGTAATAGGATATAAAAGGAAATCTAGCTCTTATATATATGGTCATCGACTTGTGATGAATCATAACCAACACAATAATCTCATAAGAGACAGAGAGAGAACAATAGTTTGTTTAGTTTTTGAGAGAGTTTTCTAAACATTAATAAAGGAAGGAATCTTTATTGAACTGTTTGTTCAAGGCCGAAACTAGGTTGAACGTATTCACGTTTTGTTTTGGTCATCACTTTATCCTCATATAGAGCTTCTGGTTAAGAACATATGCTGTCTTGGGTCCGTGTGCGTGTGTTGGTGTTTTAGTTTCGGTGCAGTCGTCAGTGTCTCTCTTCGTGGCAGCAGTGAGGGTCTCTTTACTGGTTGTTGTTTCTTGTTTGCGGAGGATAATATTAGTGATTTAGATGAACAGAAATCATGGATTCTTTTTAAAACGTTCATGGAGAATGAGAGAGAGAAGAAGAATACGTGTGACAAAATGAGTCACTATATACACTTGATCAAATCCGCTAACCGGGACAAACCGGGACAAACCGGGTATATACATTTAACTAAACCAAAATCAACATAATAACCAATATTCCCCCTCAAGATGGAGCATATATATTAATGAAATCCATCTTGCTCAAGAGATGACGAAAAGCACCAGGGTATAAGGGTTTAGTTAAAATGTCAGCTAGCTGATTCTCCGAACAGACATGGAGAGTTTTAATCATACCAGACTTAACTCGTTCCCGAACAAATGTGGCAGTCACGTTCGACATGTTTCGTCCGTTCGTGAAAAACAGAGTTATTTGCGATATGAATATCGGCGGTATTGTCACAACATAGAGGAGCAGGACCTGGATTATCAACCCAAAGATCTTCAAGAAGATTACGAAACCAAATCATCTCCCGAACAGCTTCAAACATGGCGCGATACTCGGACTCCGCAGAAGAACTCGAGACAGTGTCCTGTTTATTTGATTTCCAAGCAATAAGAGCAGAACCAACGAACACACAAAAGCCAGAGACACTTCGACGAGTATCAGGACAAGAGCCCCAATCCGCATCAGCAAATGCAGAAAGCTTCAGATCAGAATTAGAAGAGTAGAAAAGACCTTGTCCAACCGTGCCCTTCAAGTAATGAAGAACTTTATATGCTGCGTGAAGATGAGGTTTACGAGGAACAGCAGTAAACTGACAGAGCTTATGGACAGCAAAGGTGATGTCTGGACGAGTGAATGTTAGATACAAGAGCTTTCCCACCAGTCGACGATATGTTTCTGCATTTTCCAGTATATCACCATCTCCATTAGAAAGCTTAATGCTAGTATCCATGGGAATAGAAATAGGTTTGCACCCAAGGAGACCAGTCTCTGTCAAGAGGTCAAGGATATATTTGCGTTGACACAAGGAAATCCCAGCAGATGATCGAGCTATTTCCAGACCCAAGAAGTAACGGTAATGTACCCAAATCTCGAAATCTGAAAGAAGCTTGTAGAGCAGTCTTAAGAAGCTCAATAGCATGATCACAACTACTAGCAATAATAATGTCATCAACATAAACCAAGACAGCAATGTATACATCACCAGATCTTTTCGTAAATAGTGTATGATCTCCAGAAGAAATCTGAAAACCCAGTTGCAATAAGGAAGCCGGAAACTTTAAAAACCATTGGCGAGATGCCTGTTTCAAACCATATAGTGATTTCTTGAGCTTGCATACTGCATTAGGTGGAAATGATTCCCCCTGTCTTGGTGAGTATCCAGGAGGAAGTGTCATATAAATTTCCTCCTCTAAGTCACCATTAAGAAATGCATTCGAGATGTCCAGTTGAGAAAGAGACCATCCTTTAGCCGCTGCAACTGCAATGAGAAGTTTTACAGTAGCTAACTTAGCAACAGGTGAAAACGTTTCAACATAGTCCAAGCCCTCTTGCTGTGTATACCCCTTAGCCACAAGTCATGCTTTGTATCTCCCAAGAGTCCCATCAGCATTAAGTTTTATCTTAAACACCCACTTACAACCCACTGCTTGTTTGTCATCAGGCAAAGAACAAACAATCCATGTACCATTATCCTCGAGAGCACTGATTTCAAGACCCATAGCATCACACCATTCCTTTATCTTACGAGCCTGAGTATAAGAAGAAGGTTCATGAATGTCATTAAGTGCGTTGATGAAGATCAAATAAGGATCTGATAAGGCAGCATAAGACAAAACATTGGAAAGAGGATGTTCTGTAGAAGAAACTGTAGATGAACAATAGAAATCCTTAAGGTGACTTGGTGGTTTAGAGACTCGCTTTGCAGAAGTGGGAACTGAACCAGTGGACAAAGATGGAGAAGAGGATGGATTCGTATGACTAGAAATCCGAGGAAAGAAATCCTCATAACCAGTAGGCAGAGAAGACTGAAGAAAAGGATACAAATCTTCATGAAATACCACATTTCGAGAAATAAAGACCGAATTACTCTGAACATCAAGCAACTTATAGCCTTTATATCCTGAGGGATATCCAAGAAAAACGCAAGCACGTGCTCTATCTGCAAACTTTTGCCGTTGTTTAGGAGAAGTACTCGCATAACATAGGCATCCAAAAGTCTTCAAATGAGAATAATCAGGAAGTTGTCCACTGAGTACTGCATAAGGCGTCGTATTGGAGATAACCGGAGATGGAGTACGGTTAATGAGGAAGACTGAGGTCAGAACGCAATCCCCCCAAAAGCTCAATGGAACACCAGACTGGAACATTAGTGCCCGAGCTACATTAAGGATGTGTTGATGTTTCCTTTCGACAACAGAATTCTGCTCAGGAGTCTCCGGACAAGAATGATGGGAAACAATGCCTTTAACTCTGTAAAGAGCATCAAAACGTAGTTCTGGAGCATTGTCTGAGCACACTGCTTTAACATGGGCATTATACTGTCGTTCTATCAACACAAGAAAGTCGGGAAACACAGTGAGAACATCACTCTTAAGTTTGAGTAAGTAAACCCAAGTGACTCTAGTGTGATCATCCACAATTGTGAGAAAGTATCTGTATCCTTCTTGTGTAGATTCAGAAAACGGACCCCAGACATCAATATGCAATAACTCAAACGATTGAGAACAAAGCTTTGGATTCAAAGTATAAGATAACTTCTTTTGCTTAGCACGATGGCAAATGTCATAGTGTAATAGTCCTTTATTCTTTGCCTTAGAAATCCCAAGTACATCATGTAGAAGCTCTATTCTCTTAAAAGAAGTATGACCAGAGCGTTGATGCCAGACAGAAGCATCAACAACAGTATTAGAGCAAAAAGAAGGTGTATCCAAATCCTCAAGTTCATCATCTTCCAGGTCCAAGACATACAAGTTTGCAATCCGTCTACCTTTTCCAATCTTCGATCCCTTGAAAGGATCCTGTATTTCAAACCATCCAGAATCAAAAGTCACACGCACACCAAGAGCCGAAGTCAAACAACTGACACTCAACAGATTTAAACGGAAGTCTGGTATGAAGAAAACATTTTGTAAAACCAGAGTCTCAGTAAGAACTATCTGACCAATACCACCACCCTTAATTGTGGAACCATTAGGAAGGTTCACAAAATGATCAACAGAAGTGTCAAGAGTCTTGAAAACACTTTGACCATCTGAAACATGATGAGTCGCACGAGAGTCAATGATTCATGTGTGTGGATCAGTAACGCAATTAGCGAGACTTAAGATACCAACAAAACTGAAGGTGGAGGAAGAGAATGAAATACCAGAGGAGTTATGTCGTTGAGCTACAGGTGCAGATGGTGACACAGTAGATTTAGACTGAAGTTGAGAGCTGAAATAGGCAATGAAGTTTTGAATCTGATCTTTGTTTAACAGACCAACAAGATTGTCTAAACCAGTGACATGAGAAGAACGGTCATGGACAGCAACATTGGTAGCCACAACAGAAGACTTAGGCTTATCAGAATTCCCTTTTCCTTTCTTCCATCCAACCGGATAACCATGTAACTTATAATAATGATCCACAACGTGACCGGTGTTACCACAATGAGAACAGATAGCACTCGGCTTCTTGTGAAAGGCATTCAATGCACCCGACTGACCAGGATGTAAATCACCAGCAAGAACACCAGGTTGAGGAGAGTTAGTTGACTGAGACAGAGTAGAAGACTGTGCAGAGTCATAGCTAACGTGAAATGCAGTAGGAGCAATCACAGAGTTAAATTGTCGTTGACTGTCATCTTGATCAAGGATGTTGCAAATTTCAGCAAGATCAGGTAAAGGCTTTTTCATTATGATTTGACTGCTAATGATGGAATACTTCTCACTCAAGCCAGACAAAAACTTAATGATACGGCCTCTTTCAATCTTTGCCTTAGCAGAACGCTGACTGATACAGCTAAAAGTGTTACAACACAGACACATTTCAGGAGGTTCAGCATCATCCAGATTATCCCAAAGGGTTTTAAGATCTGTGTAGTAACTAGAAAGATCCATAGAACCTTGACGAAGGTCTTGGATTTTCTGAATCAGTTGAAACGTTCGAGGCAAATTTTTCTTGTGAAAACGGTTATGCAAGTCAATCCAAATCTCAGTGGCATCATCAAACGACAAAATACTACCGTAGATCTGCTTAGTGACTGAGTAAGAAGCCAAGATTTGACCATGCTATTGCAACAAGACCAGATCCACAACAGAGGATTACCTGAGGGAGGACGTGGAGAGATCCATCAATGAAGGAGATCTTGTTCTTCACGTCAAGAGCAATCGTCATAGCTGAGCACCACTGAGTGTAGTTAGATCCATCGAGCTGTACAGAAACAAGTTGCAAGCCTGGATGGTCAGCACTGTGAAGAAACAGTGGAGAGTGAACACTGTCAGGATAAAGTGATCAAAACGTTTGATTGTGTTTGATCTCGAAGATCAGCTTGCACACAACAACTTATAAAAGAGTCCTTCCTTTTATTATGTTTAGAAAACTTATCTCAAAAAACTAAACAAGTTGTGTATACTTCCTTATAGATTCATCACACACGATGATCTATTTATATAGGTACTAGAAATCCGTCTCTATCCTATTACATATTAATTTAGGAAAATCCTTTATCCTAATCCTAATAGTATTAGTTATCCAAAGTCCTTTATGAATAACTTGGGCCTCAAGTAACATTTGAAGCTTATCCAACATTCTCCCCTTTAAGCTTCAAATCTCCCTTTAGTGTATCTTGTACTCCAATCTTGTTCTTCATCTCGTTAAACTTTATCTTGCTAAAGCTTTTGTCAAAATGTCTGCACATTGATCCTCTCCACGTACAAACTCCACTTCGATTTGATCCTTTTCGACACACTCACGAATGAAATGATATCGTTTCTGAATGTGCTTACTTCGCCGGTGAAAGACTGGATTCTTGCAAGTGCTATGGCTGATTTGTTGTCGAACGTAAATTGTCGTCCTTTCATGATCGTTCCCTGTGATTTCACTTAGAAGGTCTTGGAGCCAGATGGCTTGTTTTGCAGCTTCTGTGGGCTGCCATAAATTCAGCTTCGCAGGAAGATAAGCCACCGTCTGTTGCTTCTGAGAACACCACGTGATTGGCGTGCCTCCGAAGTAAAAGATGTGTCCTGTAGTACTTTCCCATCATCAGGATCAGTAATTATGACTGCTGTCGCTGAACCCAATAAGCTTCTGTGTTCCACCTTTCTTGAATATTAAGCCATTGCCGATAGTTCCCTTTAGATACCTTAGAACTTGCTTCAAAGCGTTTCCATGTGATTCTCTTGGAGATTCGACATATATCTTTGCTTATAAAGATTCGCCCGAAACGCAGAAAGTCCCAATATCAGGTCTATGATAACTATGTCAGAGATACCTGTGGAACGACACCTCAACTGCTACCATATCAGGGTACTATAAGGTCATGCAGAATCTGATCTCTAAGCTTCATCAGAGCTCTCAGATAACTTTACCAAACTCTCAATGATAGGGTTATGCTTGTGTCGTCTCGCACGACGTCCATAGCGTACCATCCTGCATCCTATGTAACGCACTGGAATATCGGTCTATGCATAAGCTTACTTGCATGTCGCTTGATCTTACTCTTTCAGGACCGCATTATGCTTTAGCTTCATATAACCTACGTAAGATAATACGGTTAAGTGCCTTCCCGCTAAGATCAGGACATATCGAGTATCTGATAGTCCGACATCTCTTACTGTGGAGACTCCAGTGATTCGCCTTCTCAAGTGAATGTCTGTACTAATAATGACACGGGTCATGAGTGCGACAGGTCGCCCAGTAGGCATACGATGAGGACCCAGTTGTCTCCTTTCTTCTTCGATATACTTGAGCTTTCTTCGACCGACCGTTGTGATGAAGGCTTCATGATTCGATAGCCTCAATATTTTGTGATCTCACACCTGCATGCTTTGAGTGCCTGTTGACCAGGCTACTTCGAGCTTGAGCTGTTACATGCGCACTATTAAAGCTTGTCAGACAGCCGTTATGTGTAAAAGACGTTCTATGTCTGCTTCTCCTTGCTAACTTCTAACAGCTCGTCAGGCTGTAATGACGTGACGTGATGACTGCTCTCAGTAACATCACCACGGCGCTTACAGGCCAAATGCCGTGGTTCGACATCGAGGTGTGCCTATGAGGGTGAAGATTTCCGCATCCATTATATAGCTAGTGCGCATACGCAAGATCACAAGAGCCTATGGTTTCTAATAATGTCGTAAATGCGCAACAGGATTCGCGAATGACTTTGCGATCGTATTCATAACTCCATGATCCTCTTGAGTACGTAACCTATATTGAATATACCGTAACTCAGACGTACCAAATCCTAACACTGGCTTATATTTGATTTGATATGAACCGTCTTAGCATTTACATGCTATTGATCATTAAACAACCCATTAAGACGCTATGATATATATACCACTCCAACAAGAGTTTATTCATCATAATAACCCAAGCAGTCATGTGATTTTTGATTTGATCGTAGCGAAATGTCAATATCTTCGTAACCGCGGCCAAGTTCGTTTGTCCTATTGAATGCGTAAAGTCCTTTGCTTCCTTGATAATTGATTGGTCACTCGATCCGTCAAGCTGAAGAAGTAGGCTAAGCATTCTCAACTACTCACGAGAATCGACTAGAAACAATAATAGAAGAGGTACTAATGATTCTAGGGTTGACTTGCCAGGACGACCTGTTCACTCTGTCAGAGTTGTAGGACGTCTGTACTGAGGGTACGACTAGGTATGCGCGAGCGATGATTCAGAACATGTCTACAACAGATCCAGAAGTACCTAACCAGTGGTTGCAGATGACCACACATATGCATCAGGAGATCTCGGACTGTCGTAACGAGATTACTGCGGTGATCATTATCTTCGCTGTCAAGGTGTTCTCCTGTGTTCTGACAGGGTAGACGTAGAAAGTATGCGTGCGCTGTATGTAACGCCAAGTAAGTGACCATCGGAGTCCGTAAAAGTAATATTACATATAACGTCGTCCAGCCGAATCATTGAACCATGGCCTGATCTTCAGGGTTATAATTAAAGGGGTCTAGGGACATCTGGGTTACTTGCAGCTCACCTCCGATGTCATGGCATCTGCTGTCTCATCACTTAAAGATCTACAGTCACGACTTACAAGTTATCTTCTTGAGGTGGGATTGTGAAAATGCCGGCCTAAAGAGCCATATCGTTAAAGACCATGGTTAACAAATTATTCCGAGATGCATCGTATGCTTCATATGGTGAAGTCAGAGTCATCAAGAACTTCTAAGTGTCGCTGAGTCAACTTTAGCGTGGAAAGCAATGCATCCGAAATTCTGAGATAGAGACCAATGCTTGGTTTTCTGTTTTTAGAGCATTCGTATGGGTGTTCCTTTAAAGCCCTTGTAGAGAGACACTACGATTGATTAAGTACGTGAGCTTGACGTACTGCTTCTCCCCACCTATAATTTGGAACGATGACATGGCTTTTAGATACTCTCGATATCTCACATGACAGTGTTCGCGTTTCTTCTCTCTACAACGCCATTCTGTTGCGAGTGTATAAGGGGCCGTTAAGTGACGTCTGATTCCATTCTATGTCACAGTCAGTCTTGAAAATCTTTTGACGTGAACTCTCCACCTCTGTCTAGTACGTAGTGTATATGAATCTCCTGTGTGACATCCCTCTCAACGAATTGACTTTGTAATATAGTCTGATGAATACTCCGCTCGAATGAACGCAATTCACTTTCTCTCTAGCAATATGTTGACTCAGCGACGATATATACCTGTGTGATCATCTATATGACACAGACCTGAGTGTACTGTGATCTGTGATAAGTGGTAAGCTGGTGAGATCGGTGTCCGCAGAGATTACTGCGTAGTACATAGCTCTAGATGTCTTGAGAGGCTCTGATAGTATCGTGCTTAGGAAAAGCTTGACCGAGTGTTGTTTAATCCATACCTAGGACACGAAGTCACACATCTAGTTTTTCTACCTTCAATCAATACATTGAGCTTAAAACCTAAACCATATATCACCCGACGCATCTTCTATTCATGGTTTTAACATATCGACATGATGTGTGTACCGAGTCTTTATGATGGGCTTGCGTGTGACAACTACTATCCAATGGTTCTTACATATTAAGTTTCGTAATATAGACAAGCTGGTTTGAACCGATATTTTAGACATGATTATTGTACAGATCGATTAGGTGATCTTACCCACATTAAAAGTACCTTTATTTATACGATGGGCTAATCTTCTCATACATAGGCGATAACTGGTATAGCGTCAAGTATGTCTCCTCATCTCTTACAATATTCACCCTGCGCCTGTTCTGGTCTTAGCTTGCTCCTTCGAGTATTCTCTTTCAATATATCTTACTTCTTTATATATACTCTAGGATGACTATGCTAGACTTATCAGTCTAGATAGTTTCTGCTCTCGTGTTTTTGTCTCTAACAAATCTCAATTGATTCCTCCCTTCTCCTTCTTTCCTTCTGCCCTTTTCGACTGCCTGATTCACAACGACTCCATCTCTCCTCGATCTATCTCTTCATCTCTTTCCTTTTCCTATCGCTTTATACCTTCCTTTCCTCCTCTCCTTTGAGCCATCTATCTATCTCTTGATCCTTCTCACCTCAGTCCATATGTTCTCTACTTAGTTCTTGCCTCGCCTTATCTCACGTCACCTAACTCCTTCTCCTCTTTCTTCTGACTTGTCCTTCATATACGTCTCGGCCTAACTCTTCTCTTGCCGTTACGATCAGACCCTCTAGTCTCGCTTGCCTTAAGTACCAGGAGCGACCGTCGTCTGGCCTACCTCTTCCGCTTCTCCTCTGCTTAACCGTTGCTCGTGATCATTAGTGCTCTTCTTTCCTGCGACAAACAGAAGCGCAAAGTGTCAGATATTATGTCACAGCTTGCGAACGATACGATCTGAGACATATCTTCTTGTCTTTTTGTCTGTCTTGCGAGGTGTAACAAGGCCACGACCTCGTCCTCTTCCTCTGAAACCTCTTCCATGTCCACGACCTCTCGCTGCCTCTGTTCTTGAATTATCGAACTTTTGTCGCATTGTACGAGCCATCAGAGTTGAAAATACAGTTTCCCTTGCGGTTCATGACTGCGTATCGTTCATCGAGTATCCGTTCCTCGTATGCTTTGAGTCTCCCAACAATATCTTCATAGCTCGTCTTATTCAATCGAGTACTGTTCCAGTGAGAAGCTATAATCTGAATATACTTACTTCGAGTAAGCTATTTAGGAAACTTTTTCACTAGTTAGGGATCGTCAGATGTCACAGAGATGTATGTCGAGAAGAGGCTGACTTTTTGCGACGCGCACACGGGCTGAGATTCTTGCAGAGAGGACGGTATGCGATAGGGTAGTCTGGAGAGTCTGTTCATCCTTAAGCGCTCAAACTCTTCATTAAGGTCTGGAGTCGTGCTTCTTTTACAAGCGTTCAGCACCGAGGTTTCTG
>CAJHQP010009855.1:0-20738 GCA_905132765.1 Moricandia arvensis
TGAGAATAGCAAGAGAGAAGTGAGAATATGTTTTTATTCAACTTGTTTTAGTTTCTGCTGGAATACAAGCTTAAATAGACAAGGGAAGGCAGACAAGAAAACATTCTAGGGAATAAACTCAGAGACCCATGCTGTAATAAACTAAGTGACCCATGCTGGAATAAACTAATGCCCATACTGAATGTGCCCATAGGGGACAGGTCCCAATTGATGGCAGAACCCATACTGAGTGTCTTCTGCACGTGAATTAGCTCCCCATAGTCTTCTTAGTTTATTTCAAGTGTCCTCTCCTCTTGCAAGTCACGTTAGGTCTCTTTTCTTTGCTTGCAAGTCACGTTAGGTCACTAGGTTGTATAGACATTCTTGACTCCCAAGTTATCTTGAATCCTTGATAACTCATATCCTCTTACATCTTATTTCTTCATCTCAACACTCCCCTCAAGCTTGACCATAGGGACTGGTCAGCTTGGAGACCATGAAGTATTCCCTCATTAAAACCTTTAGCTTAGAAAAAACCACTTGGGAGAAAACTAAGGCAAGGAAAAAGAGTAGAACACCTCATGGCTAAGAGGATCAGTGAGATGGGATATCCATGAGTCCAAGCTTTGAATGAATAAACTCACAGACCTTTGTGCTTGCTGCCTTGGTGAAGATGTCGGCTAACTGGTCTTCACTTATAGTGTAGCAAGGCAATATAAGTTTCTGCTCCACAGCTTGTCTAACCTTATGGCAATCCACCTCAATGTGTTTAGTCCTCTCATGAAACACCACTGTTGGATGCTATATGAATGGCAGCCTGGTTGTCGCAGTGCATTGTGATGGGTGTTGTAGTCTCAATCTCCAAGTCTCTTAGCAAGTTCCTGATCCAGGTAGCTCACTTGTAAGCTTTCTCATTGCTCTATATTCTGCTTCAGCACTTGAGGCATGATACTATCTTCTGCTTCTTGCTCTTCCAGGTGACTAGGTTGCCTCCAATAAAGGTACAATATCTCTGTTGTGGACCTCCTGTCCACTCTATCACCAGCCCAATCTGCATCACAGTACCCCACAATCTCTGTGCTTCCATTGCAAGCCATCCACCACCTTGACCAGGAGTTCTCTCAGGTATCTCAAGATTCTTTCCACCATATTCCATTGGTGACTTTAGGTGCTTGCATGTGTTGACTGACTTGATTCACAGCAAAACACACATCCGGTCGAGTAATGGTCAGGTATATGAGCTTGCCCACCATCCTCCTATACTTCTTAACATCTTCAAATGGAGTATCCTCATACTCCCCTCTCGCAGTACCTTGTAGCCTTCCCTCCAGTGGCGTCTTGGCTTGTCTTCCTCCAAGGTTTCCTGCCTCATTTAAAAGATCAAGTGTGTACTTCCTTTGGGATAGGAAGAGCCCCTCTTTAGAGCGGCATATCTCAATCCCTAGGAAGTACTTCAACTCTCCCAAATCCTTTATATCAAATGCAGATTTAAGAAAAAGTTTTAGTTGAGAGAATACCTTCCTTGTCACTACCAGTGATGATAATGTCGTCAACATAAATGAGAATGACAATAATCCCTTGCTTGCTGGTCCAGTGTGAAGAGAGTGTGATCTGCCTCTGTTTTGACAATCCTCTTCCGTTCAGAGTTGAGCTTAACTTATGGTACCAGGCTCTTGGGGATTGCTTCAAGCCATATATAGCCTTCTTTAATCTCAATACATTTCCTGGTTTTACCATGTCTTCTAGACCGGGTGGGGGTCGCATATAAACCTCATCTTCTAGTTCACCTTGTAAGAACGCATTCTTTGACATCCATTTGCCATAAGTCCCATTCCAAGTTGACTGCCACTGAGATCAGAATCCTTATGGTATGCAGCTTGGCTACTGGTGCAAATGTATCAAGGTAGTCTTCTCCATAGACCTGAGTAAATCCTCTTGCAACTAATCTTGTCTTTTTCCTTTCTGGTTTTCCATTTGCTAGGTACTTGATTGTGAAGAGTAGGCGACTTGTCACTGCTTTCTTGCCTTTGGGGAGTTCAGCTTCATACCAGGTATCATTTTGATCATAGCATTGATCTCATCAGCCACTGAATTTTTCCATCCTTCATCCTCTATTGCTTCTTCATACGATCTTGGGATGTATTCCTGGTCCAATTCTATCATGAAGGCATGATGTTCTTCTGGATACTGAGCTAGAGAGCATACTGCACTGATTGGATGAGCTACTGCTTTTGCATTGAAGTATACTCTTGTGTTGCTCCAATTTGAAGCTGTCTCTTGATCCTTGTACTTCTCCTCACAGGCTGTATTTGATCTGGCTCTTCCTCATCGTCTAATTGGATTTCATTTCTGGTTGAACCTCTGTGACTGATGGCATCTCATCTTGATCATGAGCTGCTGAGACTTCAGGTTGTTGCGCCTGTTCCTCAGGCTGAGATACTGAGTCTTCAGGTTGCTGCGCCTCTTCCTCAGGCTGTACTGTTTCATTGCCCCCCTCATGATCAGGATGAGTGACTTCAATGTTCTCCTCATCTTCAGTAGTATCATGGACCGGGGTCTTCATACTTTTCTCAGGTTCTGTTGGTAAGTGGATGCCAAGATTTTCTAAAATTACTCTCAAATTGTTGGCTCTATCTGTGGAAGACTGAGAGAGGTCCTTGAGATCATCCCAACTCCCTTCATTATAGTGGCCTCTAGATTCCAAAAACTTGACATCCCTGGAGATCAGGACCCTTCTTTTCTCTGGTACATAACATTTGTAGCCTTTCTGAGTTGGAGAGTATCCAATAAACATGGCTTTTGTGCTTTTAGCCTCTAGCTTGTTCCTTACTTCACCTGGAATCAACACAAAACACACACACCCAAACACGCGCAAATGGTCTATAGATGGTTTGGTTTTATTGAGTACCTCATAAGGTGATACATCGTTGAGTATTTTTGTAGGGATCCTGTTGATTAGATAAGATGCAGTCACGACTGCATCACCCCAAAACTGCTTAGGAACATTCATATGAAACATCATGCTTCTAGTCACCTCCATTAAGTGTCGGTTTTTCCTCTCTGCTACACCATTTTGTTGAGGTGTATATGGACAACTAGTTTGATGGATGATGCCGTGTGCTGCAAGGTGTTGCTTGAAGGTACTGCTCGTGTATTCTCCTCCATTATCTGATCTAAATATTTTGATCTTGGCACGAAAGTGGTTAGCAATATAGTTTGGAAATTTTTAAATGCTTCTAGCACCCCTATACTTTGATTTCAACAAGGTTAACCAAGTGTACTTAGATTTTTCATCTATAAAAGTCACAAAGTACTTATGTTGTTCTCTAGATGCACACGGGGCTGTCCAAACATCAGAGTGAATAAGATCAAAGCAATTCTCATAGATAGTCATTGATTTAGGAAACACAGACTTGCAATGTTTTCCTAGAATACAGGCTTCACAATCACTTTTAAAAGAAACACTAGGCAACATGATGTTCAAGGCGCGAGAATGAGGGTGTCCTAATCTAGCATGCCATATTACATCTTTAGGTAATTCAGAAACAGATTTTAAAGCACAAGATAAATCAGAAGCTAGCAGAGAGTTCTCAAGCAAGTACAAGTCTCCCTTGGTTCCACCTTTGCCAAGCAACTTACTGGTTTCAATATCCTGAAAATACACTTCATTAGGGGTGAAAGTAATATGACAATTTAAATCAGTAGTGGCCTTTCTAACAGACAGAAGGTTAGAGGCGAAAGTTGGCATATAGAAAGCTTTAGACACTTTATCGAATAGTTTTAAATCACCTACACCTGATATAGGGACTCTATCACCATTAGCTATCATAACATTTCCTAGGGTTGGCTTTATATTAGTTATCAAGTTTGAATCACTAATCATATGGTGTGATGCACCTGAGTCAATAACTAATGCTCTAGTAATCCCTAATTCATTCCTAGCAATACCAGCAGTGTATGAAGCATTAAGGGAGATGCCAAGGGTGTTACGATTACCAGAGTTTTCCTTTAGGGCTTTGATGAGAGCATCCAGGTCAGACCTCTTAACGTTCTCATCATGGTTGGACCTTGCAGTGGAGTAGGAGGAAGTTGTTGCCATGGACTTTCCCGTACCAGTGTTAGAGCATATTGGGAAGCACCCGGAAGGAGTCACTGGTTCAGCTCCTTCAGTTGAGAAGTGGGCTCTAGCATCTTGGTACTGGGTCCGTGGCTCTCTGAACTTGTTTGGCTTCAAGTGAGGGTGGAGTATCCAACACTTATCCTTCATGTGACCCTTCTTCTTGCAGTGATCACAAGTCACAACCCTCCTATCATCTTGTTTGTAGACTCCTTTGTTGGCTACTGGTCCTTCAGCTTGGTTACTCATAATCAACTCGCCTTTGCCTCCAAATAGACCAAGGGAACCTTGTTCCTTCTGAATTTGAGCACACACGTCTTCAAGGCTTGGTAGTTTGTCTGCTCTCAGTATGTGCTTGATTAGGTCATTATAAGTTGGGTTCAGTGTGAGGAGCAACCCAAACACCTTATCCTGCTCCCTCCTCTCATTCAAGACAGAGGGTTCTATGGTATGCGGTCTGAGCATCTCCAGCTCTGCCCATAGTGACCTAAACTTCCCATAATGGACAGTAAAATCCATGTCTTCTTGACTGAGAGAGTTTATAGCTTTCTTTACCTCAAAGATTCGTGTGAGGTTTGATATATTACCATACACTTTGTACAGAGTTTCCCACAACTCTTTGGCGCTTTCCACAGTAGTAATAAGCTTCCAAAATAGCTGGATCCAGAGAGTTTTGGATGACAGAAGTCACTATGAAGTCCTCTTGAGCCCATTTGCCTTCATCAACCACCACTATCTCCTTTCCATCTTCTCCTTGGACGGTTTGTTTTGGAGCTTCTGCACTTGAGACATGACTCCATAAACCTCTTCCTCCAAGGGCAATCTTCACCAATCTCGCCCACAAAAGGTAATTAACTCCCTTCAATGTCACTGGAATGGTCACAGGTTTAGTGTTTTCCATCTTCTTCTGTTATTAGCTTCTGGGTAATAAGCTGCGTGTTGAAGAGATTCAAGTAGAGAGTATAAACGTGAAAAGAGAGAGAAACAAAGAGCTTTGCGGAAGTAGAATAGGTTTCAAGAGCAACTTGGCTCTGATACCATGTTAATTTAAGAGAATAATGTGAATTTAGGACTAGAACATGATGAACTTGCTCAAGAACAGCAAGAACAAGAGAGAGAATGGAGAGAATCCGTGAGAATAGCAAGAGAGAAGTGAGAATATGTTTTTATTCAACTTGTTTTAGTTTCTGCTGGAATACAAGCTTAAATAGACAAGGGAAGGCAGACAAGAAAACATTCTAGGGAATAAACTCAGAGACCCATGCTGTAATAAACTAAGTGACCCATGCTGGAATAAACTAATGCCCATACTGAATGTGCCCATAGGGGACAGGTCCCAATTGATGGCAGAACCCATACTGAGTGTCTTCTGCACGTGAATTAGCTCCCCATAGTCTTCTTAGTTTATTTCAAGTGTCTCTCCTCTTGCAAGTCACGTTAGGTCTCTTTTCTTTGCTTGCAAGTCACGTTAGGTCACTAGGTTGTATAGACATTCTTGACTCCAAGTTATCTGAATCCTTGATAACTCATATCCTCTTACATCTTATTTCTTCATCTCAACACAAGGTATGGCCTTTTAACAATCAAACATCACACAAGACCTTTAAGCAACCTGGGACAGTAACTAGCAAGCTTTATAAGAACCCCAGGACAAGGATACACACCACACCACACGGCCATATCAAAAAGATTCAAGCTTTATACAAGGGAAGGAAGTTATCTTACAATCAAGGAACCTGGGCTGGTTCCTTGAACCTCCATGGTTAAACGATTCATGAAAGGACAGATTCTGGGTTGTAGATTTGGGAACCAACATCCCCTTCTTTGCGTGATCGTCCCTTGACTCCATCATGCAAAAGACACCAAATTTCTCCATGTTTGAGTCGCCAACACCAAGATCCAAGTTGAAAGTCTCCTTTTTTAAAAGGTTTCTCCTTGGACAGTGAGGAAGAGCGGCTTGGACAAGCTTCCACTGGCCTTCTTTCTCCAGAACGAACATGGGAGAGGAGGATGAACTGAGAATAGCTTCTGGGCACGCCATGGATGATAAAGTTCGATCTTGAAGGGTTTAAACGACTGGATACACAGAAGCTTCTTCATTGGTTTAGAAATGGCATGAGAGAGAGAGCTTGAGCTTGTGGATGCTAATGAACCAGGTTCTGATGAACCTGGCTCTGATACCATGAAAGTTTATCAGATTTCAGGCCGTTTGTTGTGTGAGGAGATTCAACCTCAACAGGTTCGGACTGATCTTGTAATAACGAGAAGAAAGAGACTTGATGAGAGAATAAGATTGTGGATGAGACTAAGAGAATAATGAGACTAAAGAGAGATTCGTGAGACTTGATGAACCAGAGACTAAGAGAGTGAAGAACAGAGATTTAGAACCCAGAAAATAATAGGAAGGAGGAGGGGAAACCCCACTCTCTCACTTAAATTGTTTACAATCGATAATGAGTCCTTTATAGGCAATACAAGAAGCAAACATTAACCTATATCTAAGGGCTGATAAAGCCTGAGGGAATGGACGGTTTAGATGAAGTCAGATGGTCTTTATACAGGCTGGAGACAGCCTGGGCGCGCCTAGGAAAGCTTGGCCAGGAATAGGCCAGCAATGCACATGAACCTTGCCAATGATCAGTCCAAGTTCATTCCTTCTTTTGGATAAGCATCTTGATAGCATATTCCTCTTATCCATTTCGACACAGCTGTTTCCTTGCCTCCTTAGCTTCAATCAGTCACAAGAGATTTGAATTGCTTCGGTTTAAAATGATCAAACCGAAGACAAACTCGAAAACTGCTTTATCACTCGACCTTACGGACTCTGTACGGACCACCCGTCCGTACACCTCCACCCGGATTTTTCACATCGCCCAAACTCACCCAAAAGTTGAACCAGGAAGTGTTTGGAGTCGACCATGTCCGTACAAGGCCGTACAGGCCGTACGACTGTCCGTAACAGTCGACCCTATTTTTGCACTTTCGCCCAATGGCTCCCAAATCTTCCCAAACACTTCCTTCTTGATCATAAGCCCTTCTTGAACCTTGTTCTTGCTCAGAATAAGCTTCTGGACCCTCTTTAGTCCTTGACCAGACTTCTAATGGGTTTTGGCCCTAACTTTGCACATGGCCTTTAGTGGTCCATTTCTCTCTTCATGTTTAACAGGAAGTAACTTGAACTCAATCTATTACAAGTCATTCATCATTTTTATGGTTCTTAAAATGCTTGAATAGGTTGGTTCTGATTGTTAAATGGAATAAGTTCTAGTGCTTGAGCCTTAGTTGAAAACCATCATTGATATCTTGCTTCATTTAGAAGATTGTCTAAGTTGCTAGAGTCTCTGGTTTTGTTTTAAACTTTGAGCCTTGCCTAATCTTGATAAGTACTGATGCACCTTTTGATGAAAACCCTTCTGGTTTTGATTCCCTTGACTGATCTTGAGGGTGATTTGAATGGTCACTTCTGGTGGTTACTAAAAACACGCAGGTTGCTTTTGATGGATTAGACTCGAAACTGATGGTGGATGGAATGAATGAATGGTTCTTCAGAACTGATCTATGGACTGACCAGAACTTGTTGTAGAAGTGTCAGTAGATCGTGCAGTTCACCCACACAAACAATGATCTAAAGACAAAGTGCAGAGAATTAACTCCTAAGCATACAATGTTCAGAAGCTGAACAAGGGATTCACAGTTTGTAAGAGGTTTTTAAAAAAAAAGGTGAATTGTTTTATTCTGGTCGTGCAGCCTCTATATATAGGTTACAAAGAAGGTAGAAATGAAAAGACAAAGTGTAGAAATTAAGAAACTTAGAAACTAGCACAGAAGACTTGACTTTTGACCAGAATTGAGTTCTTCTTTGAATGACCCTTGCTTGCCCACGACCAGGACTGACTCCTTGACTCCTTTCTGATATTTTCTTGGTGCAATGGTCTTGGAATGGACTGAACAAAGGTCTGGTCGAATTTGGCTTGAATCAAACCCATAATGAAATTGTTATGGGCTGATATCACTTCACTTTGGGCCATTTGATCCAAAACAGCTTCAGATGGTTTCTTGGGCTTGGATTTTGTTGCTGGCCCATCAGAAAGAGTGGTTGGACTTGTCTTGAGCTTGGTTGCATAAATATGGCATGGTCCATTTTGATCATTAGGCCGCATTTCAGCTCCTGGATCAGTGTCACTCCCATTCAGCTCAACTTCAACTCTTTGAGTAGTCAGCTCATCCAGCTCAGCTAGGTAAGTGTCACTTTGATTCAGCTCATCTTTAGTACCTTCAGCTAGTTTTAGCTCAAGCAAACTTTCTTCAGCTGGTTTCAACTCATATACACTCTCTTCAGCTAGTTCCAGCTTGTGCATACTCTGTTTCAGCTTGTCCTCAGTCTCACCAGCTGGTTTTAGCTCATAAATTCAGTGTCACTACCAATCATCTTAGTTTCAGTAGCCCAACACGTATATTATTAAGCCCAGGTCTTCTCACGGTCCAAAACTTCATGGATCATACCAATAAGACCTTGAAATTGCCCATTAATCCATACCATGATCAGTGGCTTAGCTGGTGTGTTCTTGATCCTCATACATTGGTTTTTGAGGCTGGTCAGGGGTGCATCATCCCCTCCTCCTTTAAAAATATTTGTCCTCAAATCTGTATCTCCTACATCAAAAGGAAACAAGTAAGAGGTGAGACATATGAGCAAGAAAATAAGCATAAAAGGAACATTAAAGAGAGGTTTTGGACAGAAACTTCCTTGGAGTTTTGAAGCCAGTTTCTTCAAGTACTTCCATCGCCAAATATCAGGCTGATAACCATGGTCTCTGCTCTCACTCCTTTGAGACTTAACCTGTTGATCCTGGACACTCAAAACAGAGACTAGATATCCAGAAATATCAGTGCAAGACATGTTCTTATTCAGATCATAAACCAAACTTTCTTCCCCGAGAACATGAAGCACATGATTCAGATCATTATGATGCCTATCAAAGTAAGTGCTGTACACCAGGATGATATCATGTCACGTGATAGCATAGTTCCTAAAGAACAATTTCAAAGCAGGTACAAGTTTCTCAGATTTAGAACACAAAAGAGCAAGTTCAAACTGACAATTACTTGTCCAAGGTTCTGCATGTTTATCAAAGAAAGTGTTGTAAATCAGAATGTTTTCAAGGCATGAACTACCATAGAGCAGCTTCAAAACGTGCCTATCTTCATCAAAATCAGAACATAAATGATTAGGTTCAAACTGAGATTCACTTAGCAAAGGCTCAACATGTTTTTCAAAGAATGTATTGTAAACCAGAATATCGTCAATTCTCAAAACAACAAAATGCTTAAGCAATGATCTCAAAACATGCCAAGGTTTACCAGTTTCAGGACATACACAAGCAAGTTTCAAATCAGAATTGAACTCACTTTCAGCCCTAAGTGATTTTGATTCATTTCTAACCACATATTCATTCCAGGCACGAGGGGATTCAATCAAAGCACCAGTGATCAGGTTATGCCTAGAAATGCTCAGGTTAAAGCCATTATCCTTAAAGAAAAATGAATCAAACGATTTCTTAGAACATAAAACAGACTGTTGCAGATCAAGCTCTAATGACTTTTTAGGATAATCAAAGCTTTTGTTATGTTCCATATAATGCTCAAGACTCACAACAATACTACAACTGATGGCATTACCACAATGAAAACGAGTTTGATCACCAAAGAGTTTGTCAGGTGCAAGTTTCTTAAAAGAATGAATTATGTTATCAAAATTAGTGTCTGAAACACAAAATTCTTTCACTCTTTCGAGACAAAAACGTTTTTCCCCCTTAGAAGACACCATAACAAACATTTCAGTCATATAACTAACCATAACAAGATCCTTACAGTGCTCTTGAGAGTTCAAAAAGGAATGACTTATCATCAGTTTCTGCTTCACTGTTGTTTGGCTGCTCCAAGACAGCTTCTGGTGGCGAGGTCTCTTCTTCTGCTGAGCTTTCTTCCAAGACCTGAGGCACTGAGACAATGCTACTCGGTTGAACCGGTTCAAAACAAGTTAGTTCATCACATGTTTTATTGACAACACGTTCAGATTGAAGAGAGACAAATAAAAAATCATGTTCTGTCTCAGATTCTCTTAATACCTTAGCTGACCCTGTTTTCAGCTCTTTGATAGCGGATTCTTTCTTAGAAACAATAGCTTACTGGCTTTGGAGAGAGGACGTGGGTCTGGCCTTTTTTTCTTATGTGTCTGAGACTTCCTTGGGTGATCATGATCATAGCAAGGTGATCTGGTCTCTTCTTTGGCCTGTCTTTTTCTGCTGTAGTTACCAGAAACAAAGTGTTTCTTCATGAAATCTTTCAGCTCAAGCCAAGATCAAACCTGTGTTTCTCCTGTTCTTCTTCTGGTAGTAACAAGCTGATCCCACCATTGAATAGCATCACCACAGAACTTTGATGTGGCCAATCCAACCTTCTTGCTTTCTGAGTAGTTTTGGCCATCAAATACAAGTTCCATTTTCTGTTCCCACTCCAAGTATCCATCAGGGTCGTTTATGCCACAGAAAGATGGTATCCTGCTTCTCCTTTTGTCCTTAGCATCTTTCTGAACCTGGAAATCAGTACCCAAAACATTATCAGTAGCAAAGGAAGTACTTTTAAATTTAAATTTCTTATCCATTTCTTTCATAATTGTAGCCATCATGGCCATCTGGATCTTATCAAACTTATAGGTTTGTGTCTCCTTTCTTTTGCTGACATCTCCAGCCATGGTTTCCTGTTACAACTCAACAAGAAAAGTTAGATAGCCGAAGCCTCTCTTCTCTCAAGTGTTTCTCTCTGATTTTTCTGTGAGTTTTTTTCTCTGTGAATCCAGTAGCTCAGCAACAAACAAAGACAAGCCTGTATAGAATCAATTCCCCACCCCAAAGAGAAGAAAAAGATAGACAGATTGCAAGATTTTTGGTTGCAAGGAGCTTTACCACCAGAGATTGGATTTCTCTTAAGTCTGGTTGGATTTCTCTTCAGCCCCTTGTTTTTTTTTATAAACTGGTTGGCCTCCTTGCAGAACAACAGATAGATAGAGAAGAATTTCGACAGAGAAGATGAATAGATCAAATAGAAGATGAACAGACACAAAAATAGGTTCCCCAAGAGAGAAAGAGATTTTAAATTCAAACCACAAATCAGTAGCCCTCAATCTGCTCTGATACCAAATGATGAAAACCCTTCTAGTTTTGATTCCCTTGACTGATCTTGAGGGTGATTTGAATGGTCACTTCTGGTGGTTACTAAAACACGCAAGTTGCTTTTGATGGATTAGACTCAAACTGATGGTGGATGGAATGAATGAATGGTTCTTCAGAACTGATCTATGGACTGACCAGAACTTGTGTAGAAGTGTCAGTAGATCGTGCAGTTCACCCACACAAACAATGATCTAAAGACAAAGTGCAGAGAATTAACTCCTAAGCATACAATGTTCAGAAGCTGAACAAGGGATTCACAGTTTGTAAGAGGTTTTTAAACAAAAAGGTGAATTGTTTTATTCTGGTCGTGCAGCCTCTATATATAGGTTACAAGAAGGTAGAAATGAAAAGACAAAGTGTAGAAATTAAGAAACTTAGAAACTAGCACAGAAGACTTGACTTTTGACCAGAATTGAGTTCTTCTTTGAATGACCCTTGCTTGCCCACGACCAGGACTGACTCCTTGACTCCTTTCTGATATTTTCTTGGTGCAATGGTCTTGGAATGGACTGAACAAAAGGTCTGGTCGAATTTGGCTTGAATCAAACCCATAATTGAAAGTTTATCAGAGTTCAGGCCGTGGGTTGTGTGAGGAGATCCAACCTTAACAGGTTTAGAATGGTCTTGTTTCAAAGAGAGTAAAAGAGAGAGACTTGATGGAGAAGATTAGGATGAGTCTAATAGAATGGGGAGACTTGAAGAGATTCGTGAGACTTGTAAGAACAGAGACTAAGAGACTTAAGAACAGAGATTTAGAACCCAGAAAAGAATAGGAAGGAGGAGGGGAAACCCCACTCTCTCACTTAATGTTTACAATCGACAATACAAGGTATAAATAGGTAAATGAGCTACTTCTAGGGTTTACAAGGAAAATCAACCAAGCATGTGAAGTCAACAAGCATATGGGCGCCTATTTTGAATTGTGTGGACTGAAATCAATACATGCTTGGCCAGGCTGTCTCTTGCTGGTTACCAAGGGAAGACTTGGCTAGGAATGAGCCAACAATGCACTTGAATTCGTCCATAGATCAGTCCAGGTTCATAATACAGCTTGCTCTTCCTTTTCAGCACATGGGAACAGATCATGACAGGCTGGCTGGTCTTCCTTGCTTGCTGGCGAGTCAATAAAGGTGAATCTTATCCATAAACGGTCAAGTGACCTCAGTATCTTCCTGGTTGCTTCCTTAGACCAGAATATGCCTTAGAATCTTTTCTCCCTTGTCCATAACTTCCATTTCGCCTTCTTCATACCTTAGGGCTCAAGTTATCACCATGGGAGTGTACGGATTAGGGTTTGGTCCGTACACTTTTCGCCCTATTTTTGCACAAACCCAAAACATCCTGATTTGGTCGAATGTAAAGTTTTCGGGTCGACCTGGTCCGTACGGATCCGTACGGTCCGAGTACATCCGTCCGTACCAAATCCGTACGGCCTCGCCCTAACTTTGCACATTCTCCCAAATGACTCCAAACTTCACCCAAGCCTTCTTCCTTCATTGTAAACCCTTCCTGGACCTCTTTCTAGCTCAGCATTGCCTTCTGGACCCTCCTTAGTTCTTAACAGAACTTCCACAAAGGTTTGGTCCTTCTTTGTTCAATAACCTTTAGTGATTGATTATCACTTCAGGTTTAACACTCCCCCTCAAGCTTGACTCTAGAGATCCTAAGTCAAGCTTGGAACCCTGAAGTCACTCCTCATTAAAAACCTTATGAGAGAAAACCCTCCTTAGGGATAAAACCCTCATAAGGAAAAGAGTAAGCTCCTTCAAGGCCTAGGGATTGGCCATTGAGTCTTTGTGCCTTAGAACCAGTGTGGTTGGACACAAAGAACTCTGGATCGTGGCCTAAACTCGTGCAGCAACAACACAAGGCTTGCACACTCATAGAACTCGGCTTGACCTCTTCATAGACCCGGTTTGGGTCTCCCCCTCTCAACTGACTTCAAGGCCATCTTAGAGAAGCTAGGAAACGACCATGATCATCTTCAGTGAGGCTCAAGCACTGGTAATGGTACCTGATACATTATCCCAAAGGTGCATCAGTACTTATCAAGAACATCCACAAGAATGAGATACTTAGGCAAAGCTCAAAAGGCTGAAACAAAACCAGATATTCTAGCAACTTAGACATTCTTTCTAAATGAAGCAAGATATCAATGATGGTTTCAACTAAGGCAATAGCACTAGATCTTATTCCATTTAACCATAACAATCAGAACTCATCTATTCAAGCATTTTAAGAACCATTTCGAGATTTAAGAAGAAATGATGAATGACTTGAAATAGTTTGAGTTCAAGTTACTTCCCTTTTTGTTTAGATGAGGAGTGACTGGTTTGTCACTTGAATCCCTCACACCCGGCCAGTTGCAACCTCTTCATGGCAACACCAACTTGATGGGAGGTTGTGTGGAGCTTTCGGCTTCAGTTTCAATCACCTCACCACAGAGGCCGCATTGAACTGAGCTTTCATAGACACACAACCAAGACTGCTCTGAACAGCCTCTTTGCATAGACACGCCACTGCCTAGACCCGGTTGGATGATCCTTTGTTGAAGTCCTTGCAAGGCTTTGAAACTGGACCATGGATCATGTATATTCAGACTCCCCCTCAAGCTTAACTCCGAGACTATGGGAGGAGCTAAGCTTGTGAGATGAGTATATACGATTCCATGGTCTTGAGGAACCATCAGTCTTTACAAGACTTGATGTCCTAACCCTTGTGAGTTTTGGCTCTCTTCCTTATACCAGGAACAAATGGTGTTTGAATCACCTTAAGAGCCCTCACAAGGTAGTCTCTCATTGTATGATATCCCACTCTACACTTCCTGTAGACTTTGGGACTAACATGTCCAAGTGGTATCATACAATGGCATCAACCTCTCATTGCATACTCAGTCACACTACACTTCCTGTAGTTTGGGGACTGACTCGTCCAGTGATGATATGCAATGGCAATACACACTTTTCTTGTCACTATGGTTTGTCACTGTATCACTTCCTGTGTACCTAACATCACCACAACTCAATGCAAACATTAGATCATCCCATTGGGACCAAACCAAGATCACACATCTGGTTTGATCACCAATGCCTCAACAACACAAAACTCTTGAACCATCAAACCACAGGAACAAGCCTTAAGCAAACTTAAATTCTCTAGATGCAATGCAAGACTGAAAACAAAGCAATTGCAACTAGGCTAGATTTTTAAATGCACCATATATGAATGCAACAAATGACAGATATGCCAATGCAACAGATACTAATCACCATTAGCTTAATCAAGAACCATACAACCAGTAGCCTGGACATGCTTCTAAATGCTACTAGAACACAAGACGGATTAGCTAAGACAATAACAAGGCAAGATAACAGGACTCGGAAAGAACAGAACCTATATGTTTATGCAACTGTACCAAAGATCCTCAAGATGCTATGAATGCAACAGACTTTGACA
Source organism: Moricandia arvensis (assembly GCA_905132765.1). Classification (NCBI taxonomy): domain Eukaryota; kingdom Viridiplantae; phylum Streptophyta; class Magnoliopsida; order Brassicales; family Brassicaceae; genus Moricandia; species Moricandia arvensis. The sequence goes on from CAJHQP010009855.1 coordinate 14,785, forward strand.
GCAATCATGTGAATGTAATATATTCAATCCGAATGAAATAGCAACTATATGATATCCTAAACAACCTAATCAGAATGCAAGAAACAACTAGGCATATTAATGAGCAATGGTTTCATCAAGACCATAGATTCAAGTAGTTTAGACACACTTCTAAATCCTACTTGATATCTCTGATTGATTAACTATGTCATTAACATCCAAGCAACACTGAAACCGGATTGAATCACTACCTAGATGCTTATGAATGTAAAACAGTCTAACAATTCTCATGATGCAAGTATCCGAGACATTCTACTCAGTTCTACAACACATTCATGGCAATTTGGAGTTATGACAATGCACAAGACAATACTAAACGACCACACTGATGCTTATGCAAGATAGACAACCAACACAATGATGCAAGAGCTTAGACAATCTTCTAAATGCTTCAAGACATCTATGATGAAAAAAAAACTATGGCAGAAGCAATCAGATCACAAAACACTGCAATAAACAAGCCAGGAGATCCTGGGACAAACACTACTCAATGCATAACAAAGTATAAACTCTTATTAAGGGATAGGAGATTTGCATACAGTTAAGGAATCCGAGCTGATTCCTTAAACCTCCATGGACACACTCCAATGTTTCTTGTTGGGTTTAACCCAACTCTTCTCTGGTCATTACTCCTTAGCAGGTAGCTTCATGACCCAGTTAGGGACCAACACCTCCATCCTCTCTGGACTTGATGTTTAACTCCTACTGCACCCTTCCTTAGTCATTACTGCTCAACCAGCAGTCTCATGACTCGTCTAAACAAGGAGCACCTCCATCCTCTTTTGGATTTGATGCTTAACCCCCATACGAATCACCAGTGCCTTTGGTCACCAGTCTTCCATGGACTTAAGTGATGACCACTCCTACTTGTGTGCCTCTTGAACTAGCAGCACACTGCTTCCACAGCAGTGTCTTAACGCCCCCATCTCTACACACAAGTAAACTTTCCATTGCTTCTCAATGGGCAATGCCTTTTCTTACTTGGTTTGGTTAGACACTGAACACTTCTTATGTCCCTGTACAGCACTCAAACTCCAGAATAGATTAGGCCACAAATGCATTGGGATCAATCCTTGACTATCCATCAAGTTTGATCACCAATGTCTCAAGCTTTGCAACAGATTAAACCAGACATTATGAAGTTTTAATCTTGTCAAGCAACCTTTCTAAGCACAAGCAAGATCATATCAGATTCAATACAAGCTACTTAGGAATTTTAAACACACCTCCTTAATCTGCATCTGACTTGAATCTAGATGCATCAATTTAAGGCAGTAAAAGTTCAGTGAATGATGACAGAACACACCTTAACAAGTTCTAAACAGACATGAATGCAATCACTGGGGCAGATACACTATCTAGCACCCTAATACACGTTCAAGCAGTGAACAAGTAATGGCCTTTAACATCAAAACACCACACAAGACATTCAAGCATCTTGGGACAGTATCTAGTAAGCTTTATAAGACCCTCAGGACATGAACACACACTACAACACACGGCCATAACAAAAGTCTCAAGCTTTATACAAGGGAAGGAAGTTATCTTACAGTCAAGGAACCTGTGCTGTGAGATTTTTAGAGATCTAAGAAGAAAAGTAACCAGAAAGAGATTAAGAACAGACTTAGAGAGGAAAGATTTGGTTTAGACTCAACGAGAAGAGAGATTATGAGAGACTATGAAGAACATGTTTGGAGACTCGAAAATATTAGAGAGAACTGTATGATTTATTCATCCACTCGGGGTATGCTTATATAGAGAGAGTTACAAGGGTTTTCATAAAGCAGAAGGTAAAAGATGTGGCTATGGTTGAGGAGGAGGCGCGCCTAATTCAAACCGAGGCTTCCTGGCCAAGCAAATGGTATCAGCATCTTTGACAAGATGCTGATCCTTCCAGTCCATGCCAGCCTGTCCACGCGGCTCTCCTCTTCCTTTCCAACGGATGGATAAGCTTACCTCCTTAGTAAAGCAGTCGGGTAACTTTGGTTTTACCCGGATGGTGAAAACTGGTCGAATGCTTTTGGTCGACCTTGTACGGCCTGTACGGCCTTGTACGGCCTTGTACGGCCTGTACGGCCTTGTACGGCCTTGTACGGACAAGGTCGACCCAATCCCTTCTTCTCTCTTCTTTCTAATCATCCCCAAGATAGATACCTCAACTTAACACTCCCCCTCAAGCTTGACCATATGGAACAAGTCAAGCTTGGAAGGCTATGAGATCTCCCTCATTAAAAACCTCACCAAAGAGAAAACCCTTTTTGGGATAAAACCCTTTGATGAGGGAAAAAGAGTAGAGACCTCATAGCAGGGGATTAGCTAAGTTGGGTTAGATTAATGAGCCCCAACCTTACATGGATGGACTCCATTGTCTTCTGTCTAGCAGCCTTTGTAAACACATCCGCCAACTGATCCTCACTCCTTGTGTAGCATGGCAAGGTTACACCCAACCCAATCATCTGTCTCACCTTGTGGCAATCGACCTCAATGTGCTTGGTTCTTTCATGGAAGACTGAGTTGGAAGCTATATGAATCGCTGCTTGATTATCACAATGCATAGTCATTGGTGTAGGCTGATCAACCTCCACATGCTTCAAGATGCCTTTGATCCACACCAGCTCGTTTGTAAGTTTCAACATTGCTCTATACTCAGCTTCAGCACTGGAACAGGAGACCACCTTCTGCTTCTTGCTCTTCCAGGTAACTAGGTTCCCACCTATGAAGGTACAATATCCAGTGGTCGACTTCCTATCCAGCCTATCTCCTGCCCAATCCGCGTCATAATAGCCCACCACTTCAGTGCTCTTATTGCATCCCATCCATACTCCAAGGTTTGGTGACCCATTTAAATACATCAGGATCCTCTCAAACATATGCCAATGGTGTTCCTTTGGGACTTGCATGTATTGACTCACCTGATTCACAGCAAAGCATATATCAGGTCGAGTAATGGTGAGATAGATCAACTTACCAACAAGCTTTCTATAAAGCTTAGGATCATGGAATGGTCGGTTGTCTTCAATCTCCCCCTCACGAGGAACCTTGTACCCATCCTCTAGTGGCATCTTTGCTGTCTTCCCTCCATGTTTCCCTGCATCTTTCAAGAGATCAAGAGTATACTTTCTTTGAGACAGAAACAAACCTTCCTTGGATCTACATATCTCAATGCCAAGAAAGTATTTCATATCTCCCAAATCTTTAATTTCAAACACAGATTTAAGGAAGTCCTTAGTTGATTGGATACCTGCCTTGTCACTTCCTGTGATGATGATATCATCAACATACACAAGAAGGACAACTATACCTGATGTGGTCGGAAGAGTGAACAAGGTATGGTCCAGTTCGGATTTCTTGAACCCTTTGCCATTGAGAGTGGTGCTCAGCTTGTTGTACCATGCTCTAGGAGGATTGTTTAAGGCCATAGATTGCCTTCTTGAGCCGGAACACATTTCCTTTCTTCACTAAGTGCTCTAGGCCTGGTGGAGGATGCATGTAGACCTCATCTTCAAGTTCTCCTTGGAGAAAAGCGTTCTTCACATCCATTTGCCATAGTCCCCACTCAAGATTAACCGCAAGAGATAGGATGATCCTAATCTGTGTGAAGTTTTGCAACTGGTGCAAAAGTATCCACATAATCTTCTCCATAGGTTTGAGTGAAGCCCCTTGCAACCAATCTGGTTTTCTTCCTATCAATCTTTCCATTCGCCAAGTATTTTATAGTAAAGATCCATCTACTGGTCACTGCCTTCTTCCCTTTTGGCAACTCACTTTCATACCATGTGTCATTCTTGATCATTGCACTTGCCTCAGCACCAACTGATTCCTTCCATTCTTTGTCTTTAACTGCTTCCTCATAGGACCTTGGTATGTAGCTCTCATCTAGACTGACCATGAAGGAACAGTGCTCTTCTGGATACTGAGTAAACGAGCAGACCACTTGAGATGGGTGCGCAACAGCTTGGGCATTATAGTAGACCCTAGTATTGACCCAATCAGATGGTGGTCTTCTTATCCTAGAGCTTCTCCTCAACTGTTGTTGCTGTTCTACTTCCCTTCCCTCAGGTTCTTCCTCCTCTTGATGATCAGGGCTTGGACTTCTCTGACCTTCTTGAGCATCACCACTTTGATCATGAGACGCTGAACTTCTATCTTCCTCCTGAGGATCATCAAACTCCTCTTGACCTGAATCAAACTCTCCACTGCTGTCAGAACTTCCACATTCCTGATCTTCAGTGTTTCCCCCCTCATGATCAAGGTGGGGAGGCTGATTTGCTTCACTTGTCCCTGTTGGACCACTTCCATTCGGGTGCTTGGTCACTCCAATGCCAAGACCTTCCAAGATAACTCTAAGAGTTGCGGCCTTATCCGAGGTAAGGTCCTTCAACTCCTCTTGATTCTTCTCCTCATAATACCCTCTTTCTTCTATGAACTTGACATCCCTAGACACCAGAACTCTTCTTGCCACTGGATCATAGAACTTGTATCCCTTCTGAGTTGTGGAGTAGCCTATAAACATCGCCTTTGTACTCTTGACTTCTAACTTGTTTCTCATCTCTCCAGGAATCAGTACATAGCAGAGGCACCCAAAGACCCGTAGATAGTCCACTGATGGCTTGTACTTGTTGAGAACCTCAAAGGGGGCTTGATCATTCAGGACCTTTGTGGGTGTGCGGTTGATGAGATAGCAAGCAGTAGTCACAGCATCACTCCAAAATCTCTTAGGCACATTCGCTTGAAACATTAAGGACCTTGCAATCTCCATGAGATGGCGGTTCTTCCTCTCAGCCACTCCATTTTGCTGTGGAGTGTAAGGGCAACTGGTCTGATGAAGGATCCCATGACGAGCTAAGTGATCCTTGAAGGCATGACTTGTGTACTCTCCTCCATTATCTGATCTAAAAATTTTAAACTTAGCATGATAATGGTTAGTCACATAGGATTGAAAGTTTTTAAATGCATCAAGGACCCTATCTTTAGATGGAATGAGAGTTAACCAGGTGTATTTAGATTTTTCATCGATGAATGTCACAAAGTACTTATGATTATCCCTAGATATGCAAGGAGCAGTCCAAACATCAGAATGAATCAAATCAAAGCACTTCTCATAAACAGTAGATGATCTTGGAAAAACATTCTTACAATGCTTGCCTAAAATGCAAGCTTCACACTCATTATTTTCGAAAATAACACCTGGTAACATCAAGTTCAAAGCCCTAACATGGGGATGTCCTAGTCTAGCATGCCACAAAGCATTCTTATTCAAAGCAGAAGAAACAGTAGTAAAGGAACAACTAAAATCAGAAATAGGATCAAGCTCTTCAAGCATATATAACTCGCCCTTGGTAATCCTTTTCCAATCATCCTTTGGCTCTCAATATCCTGAAACTCAACCTCGTTAGGACTGAATATCACCTTACAATTCAAATCATTAGTGCATTTCTTAACTGATAACAGGTTTGAAGTGAAATTCAGGCATATAGAAAGCTCTTGAGTTCTTACTAAACAGTTTTAGATTTCCCACTCCTCTAATAGGAATCTTATCACCATTAGGCAATCATGACATGACCATTAGCTGGTTCAATGTCTTTGATCAGATTGGTGTCACTTATCATGTGATGGGAGGATCCTGAGTCTACTATCAAAGGTTTAGCTAAGCTATTAAGCAATATGACAAGTTCCTTTAGGAATAGAACAAGCAAGACTTTGGCGTTCATTTCTAATGTCCTACCAGTTCTATCAGTCCTAGGATCAATCACATTCTCTAGCTTACTAGCAACCATTGAAGCACCAAGAGAATACCCATTAAGGTTACCAAAGGTGTTACCATTCTCCTTGAGCATTTTGATGAGGGCTTCAATGTCAGACCTCCGGATGTAGTCTTGATCATTGTTCCTGCTGGTACCACCCGTGTAGGCAAC
>CAJHQP010009856.1:0-20734 GCA_905132765.1 Moricandia arvensis
TTCTTCTTCTTTTATGTATAGTATGGGTGAAGATATGTGGCGACTCCTTTGGTTAGCGAGTCCATCATCTTCAGACTTGTTTCCCTTAATTTTATTGACCCTGCCTCCTTGTTTTTCAGCTGGCAGAAGGTTACTGTTGATTTTTTTCTTTTTATTTTTGCGATTGAGACACATAGTAGCTGATGGAGCTCTCCTTGTTGTTCCTCGTAGTCAGACCGCTCTTTCGCGTTCTGAACGGTGGAACCATTGCCATTTGGACTGGCTTGACCAAATCTGATGGTATAAATTTTAGCGCATGTGAATTTTGTTATACCAATCATTTGTTTGATGAATCTGGTTTTGATTCTTGCCAGGTTTTTGATGGGGACCTTCACAATCAGAAGGAGATCACAAAACACGACAACAACATTCCCATGATGTCTGTGGTGGTTCCAGGCTTAACTAGGTCATTTCTTCGTTCTCTGCACGGTAAGTCATTCTTTTATGCTCATATGCTGCGACTCTGACTTTAACAATTTTACGTTATGAATTTGCATTTTATGATTTCTGCAAGTATGATAAAGCACCTTGCCTATAACACGCTGCAAAGAGATTGCGAGGCGATGAGGTAGTGTTTGTTTTACTTTAGCAAGTTTATATTCGGCAGACGTCGTTTCTTGGTGATCTTTCTTTTTGTTTACTAGTGAATCTGATTTGTTCCTTCTACGTTTAGTGCTTGATTGTATTTTTTTCGTCTTCTATCAAATTGTTCTTATGGTGCTTTTGGAGTATAATTATATCTTTTTTTATCACGTTCTTTAGTTTATGTTGTCTGATTTTGCCCTGTGCACATGATCCGATCGTTCTTTGTTCTTATATTGGTTTGTGGTGATTGTCTGGAAGTTGCGTACAAGAAGGATATACGTGGATAGTTAGTGGCTTATTCTTTTGCAAGCGGAAGTTAACCGTGGGTTGGATTCAATTGGTGTCCTCTTCTGTTGCTATTGGAAACTTAGTCATTTGGTTGCTTAATAGATATTCTGATGTCTATTTATCCCATCAGTTGTATATTATTCTTAGTTTGTTCCGTTTTTTAAGTTGTCCCTATTGGTTTTAGTTACTCTTAAGCTAGACGCCTTGGATGTTCTATGTGTGTGAGTTCTGTGTGTCTATCTTTGTCTTTTTCATATGGTTTTAGTTATGTTATTCTGTCTAGTGTACGTGTTGATTTTGTTTCTATCAGTTCTAACAGAGAAATGTTATCCCCTGATCATTGTTTCAGATTCGCTTTCTTGCGGTTTGTTTATATATAGTCTTCTGCAATACTAATTTGATTATTTAGTTACAGTTCGGTAGATAGGTATTTACACTCTCAGTTGAACCTTGTAGATGATGTCTTCGTTATCTACTTATTTATGGGATTTTTTTTCTGTGTTAATTTCTTCTTGTTATGTTGATTCGATTGATTTTTCTATTTATTTTATATTTGTTTCGGTTAGTTGTTTTTTTTTGCGGGGTAGTGGTTGTTGTGTGGGTTATATTTTTTTTTTTATGGATTTTTTTCTTTTGTGTGTTTTCTTCTTTTTGCCCGTTTACTTTAGTTTTGTATTCTGATGTTTGTGTGTTTGTTTGTCTTGGCAGTATATTTGATGCATGGAGGTTGCTGACTTCGTTAGTGGGCGTCTCTTAGGTTCTTTGAGTGTCTTCCCGTGTAGCTCTGGATTTTATTTGTCTTCTTGCCGCATGTGAAGTGGCCACCTCTTTGGATGATATTGTTTTTAGTTTGATTTCTATCTCTCTTTGCTTTATATCGTTCTGGTATTATTTGTCTTGTTTTCTATCTCTTACACATGGTTCCAGGTGTGCCTTCTGAGTGATGGTCTTCTTTTCATTTTCTTGGTTTTTCGTTGTGTTTATTTATGTTTTGCTTCTTTTTTATTTATTTATTTCATTGTTTTGTTTTCTTTATCATGGTGTGGTCGCATGTTGCCGTGTGATATCTTCTTCTATTTCTATGGTTTTTAGTTTGGGTATTATATTTTTTTGTTTCCATAGTCTTCTTGTTATCTGGTTTGTTAGATCTTGGTTATATTGTACGGTGTGGTATTAGTTGAGTGGACTATCTTGTGTACTCTAGGGTTTATTTTTGTGTGTTTCTATCTGATTTATGTTCAGTTTCTTTTCTTTTTGTTTGGTTTTATTGTTGCGTTTGTCACATGTAGTGGATTCTGCTTAGTACACCATTCTTCATCTCCTTCTCTCCGCATTTCTTCGCTTTGTGGCGCTTTCCCCCTGGTTTTTGTTCTTTCCATTTCGTTTGCCGATTTTTCTTTGTTCCCACCCCCCTTGTCACGGTGCGCATCCACCGTGAAGTTGCAGTGACCTCCCTTTTCATCCCTACTCTACATGAGACTTTTATTCCACCTTTCGTGGTGCTTCCTCCCCCTGATTTATGTTTCCCAATCATCTTCCTTACCTCTTGCTCCTCCTCGTTTCCTTCGCATCTTCCTGCATTTTTTCCCCTTTTGTCGCCCCTGGTCGCACTGGCCTCCCATCCTTGCCCTTTGGCTCTTTTTCTTCCTCCTCCCTTCCTCTGATATTTATTTAACTTTGTTTGTGATCCTCCACTGATTTATGTTTCCAAATCAGGCTGCCTAAATCTTGATTCACCCTGGTTTGATTAGATACTTGACAAACTTACCAACTGTCAAATCGGGGTAAGCTGGAATCACATGGGTTAACAGTGGATTACCATATTCATCATAACTCCTACGAGATTTATTCATTTACATGGTGATTCTACACTAATTTATGTTTTCAAGTCAAGCTTATTACATCTTGATTCATCTTGCTTGGATTAAATCTTGAAGAACTTTCCATTTTTCCAACATGGTAAGCTGGAATCAGATGATTTGAAAGTAAGATACCTTCTTTATCATAACTCCTATGAGATTTGTTCAACTTTGTAGTGATTCTCCACTGATTTATATTTCCAAATCAAACATCTTATATCTTGATTCATCCTAGTTTGATTAGAATCTTGAAGAACTTACCATTTGTCCAAGCATGGTAAGTTGAACTCACATGAATTGAAAGTGGGTTACCCTCTTCATCATAAATCCTACGAGATTTATTCTTTTGGTGGTAATTCTACACTGATTTATGTTTCAAATTCAAGCTTCTTACATCTTGATTCATCTTGGTTTGATTAGAATCTTGAAGAACTTTCCATTTTCCAAACATGGTAAGCTGGAATCACATGAGTTGTAAGTAGGATACTTTGTTCATCATAATTCTATAAGATTATTCAAGTTTTAGTGATTCTCCACTGGTTAATGTTTCCAAATAAATCTTCTTTCATCTTGATTCATTATATTTTTATTATAATCTTGAATAATTTGCCATTTATCCAAACATGGCAAGTTGGAATCACATGATTTGAAAGTAGGATATCTTCATCATAACTCCTATGAGATTTTTCAACTTTATGGTGATTCTCCACTGATTTATGTTTCAAAATCAAGCTTCTTACATCTTGATTCCTCATTGTTTGATTAGAATCTTGAAGAACTTTCCCTTTGTCCAAACATAATAACCTGGATTCACATAAGTTGAAAGTGGAATATCTTCTTCATCATAACTCCTATGAAATTTATTCAACTTTCTGATGATTCTACACTGATTTATGTTTCCAAGTCAAGTTTCTTATGTTGGGGTCAAAATCTGTTACGATGGAATCAAGGTCAGAAACCTACCGGAAATTGTGTTCTGCTGAAAATGACTCAGAAAAAGGTGAGCGGAAAAAATCGAGTTCAAATCTTGACTGACCACAAAGGAGTGGTATGCGCAAATGAGCCATCAAGAAGAGTTTGTCCAAAGACCTCGCGGTAAACGTATCCTCGAACGGCAATATGACAAAACGACTAGAAGACTCGATCAACCAACTCCCCAAACGGAGAAGATGGTCGAGCAAGACGTCCAGCCTGTCGAATGGACAAATCAAGCCACATTGGTTGACCAACCTCGCCCGTACGGCGAGTTAGACAAGATCAAACTCGCCGTACGAGCGATTTGAACGGCACGGACCAACCAGCTCGCCCGTACAGCGAGTTCGACTGTCTAACCTGCCATACAGGCGAGTTGGACAGAAAGACCAACCAACTCATCTGTATGGCGAGTTGGACGGAACGTACAAACCAAGTCGCCCGTACAGCGAGTTGGACTGTCCATATCACCATACGGTGAGTTGGATGGCACGGACAACAACTCTCCCGTATGGCAAGTTGGATGGAACGACACGACCAACTCGCCCTTACGGCGAGTTGGACGGAACGACACGAACAGTTTGGTGTGGCTAATTTACACGAACAGAGGGCATTTTCCAATCAGAAAGTTTCCGAAGTTTTTTCGCATAACTTGTGTGGCTATACAAAGGATGTTTCACGTAAGTTTTACGAGAAGTGATTGACATAGAATTAAATTGAGAATGTCTCTCGCAGATTACTCGTGATATTAGTGAACGAGGAATGTGTTTTCCGCATTCTCGTTTCTGCTATGCGAAGTCGTTTTTCATGACACCAGTCTTGTTTTCCCGTAGGCTCTTCCGTATAAAATGTTATAGTTATACAAAAGTAATGGATGATCTGTTTTATGAGGCATCACATTGCCTAAATTATTTTCTGTCTACTGCTGCGAGAGTTTGCTCCGTCGAAAGCGCTATCTGGATGCCGAGACAAAAAAAAAATATTGAAGTATGGGAGTATAAGGGTATAGTATACGTACTTACTCCCTACTTTTTTTTACGCAAGAAAACGGCTGAACCGATATTTGAAGGGTTGTGTACGCTTTTTCTTTGAAGATTGGGATGATTGACATTCAGGTTGGTTTAAAGATAAGCTATTATTGTGACTTGGTGAGTTTTGGGTTGACGACTAGGAATGTGTTGGTTTAAAGAAAATTGCTAGGAACTAGTCGGTTTTAAGATGACGTTCGTGTTTCTAGTTCTTTCTTTAGGAGGCAAGCAGAGTATGCGTGGCGATCGTTTCTCGGTTCTTTGAGAGTTTAGATTGGTTTGCAAGATATGCCTGAAAAGTCACAGAACAATAGATCGAGACAGGAAAATGCCTAGGACTTAGCTCGCTAGACTATTCTCCTAGATCCTAAGTTCCTTAAAGTTTTATGGCGATCTCTGAAGCGTTTTTATTTCTTAGTACCTTCCTACTAAAATTCCAAGTATGATTTCAAAAGCTTCCAATCCGGCCATACATTAGTTTTCTCGAAGGTTTGGGTTAGCATCTTCTATGTTTTGCTTGCTCATCTCCCAATCCTCTTCTCGTTTCTATATGCCCCTTAAATGGTAAACATATTAGTTCTACCTGGCCGCGTTTAGGCTCGAACCTGTCTTACGGTTTTGGTTCGTCGATCCATATTTTTCGATATTGGAGTTTATCCTTTGAAACTTGACATTTATTTTCCGCACTTGAGTTTTATCTTCTCCTGCAAATAAAAGTTACACCATCATAATATCATTGGGCTCGATTTCGTCTAAATTGTAAGTGTACTTTTAGTCGTGTTTCATACCTTTTCGGGCTGTTTTTCGACTTAGGATGCCCAAGAGGTCAAGTAGGATGCCCAAGAGGTCGAGGAGGAGAAAGCCAAGGAGTTTAGGCGAGTCTTATTTGTTTTTGTCGTAAAATCTCAATGTAAACTACGATTGAGATGAAATGAAAAGCATTTCGATCGAGATTCGAAAAAGAACAAAAAGGATAAGCACATAGGGGCGAGTTGGACGGTGTGCATCCAACTTTTTTGATCATAAAGTCTCAACGGAAACTCTGATTGAGACAAAACGAAAAGCGTTTCGATCGGGATTTAAAGAAGAACGCCAAGGTGATCCAAAGGACTGCTCGTTTGGTATAACTCGCCCATTCAGAGAGTTAGACTGCTTGCTTGGTCCAACTCGCTCGTTTGGCGAGTTGGACTGCTTGCTTGTCCAAATTGCCCGTTCGGCGAGTTGGACTTGTCCAACTTGCCCAATGGTGAATTTGACGGCTCGTTCGGTCCAACTCACCCGTTCGGTGAGTTGGACGGCTCGTTTGGTCCAATTGTTCGAATGGGTGAGTTGGACGGCTTGTACTCCACCTCGTTTGGTCCAACTCGCCCAATGGGCGAGTTCGACTGCTCGTTCGGTGAGTAGGGCTGGTCCTACTCGAGTTTTGATGGTATGCTGGTGCCGTTTTCCCCTAACTTTTTTCAAAATATTTAACGAAAGTTGTATCATAAAATTTTAACTCGTTTCACTTTGCGAACGATGTTCCATAAAATATTGTCAAGTTTGTTTTTACAAAAGCTGTTTCGGGAAATGTTGTTAAGCTTTAATTTTACGAAAGTTATTCCGCGAAATTTCTTGGGTTTAGTTTTACGAAAGCTATTTCGTAAAATGTCGTTGAGTTTAGTTTTACAAAATTCGTTATGTAAGCGTGTTTTCGAGTTTAGTTGTACGAGAGCCGTTTTTTGGACAACCCATGTTTTAGCCTCTGAAAATTTGGCTGTAATGAGCTTAACTACCGAGAGTCAACTTAATCGGAGATTATCTCGTTTCTGCAGGATTAGTCCGAGGGGATTTTGAGTAGTTTTTCCAGAGTAAGTTTAAGTGACAATAATCTAGAATTCACTGAATATGTCACGTAGAATCAAAGCCTGACTTTTTATGAAATCTTAGGTTTCAGAAAACGTTTTAGCAGTGAGGGATACGATCTCTTGTTTTCTTAGTTTAGTATTCATCAGCCATTTTAGGTTTCGAGTGATTCAGTAGAGATCAACTTCGTTTCTTCGAAAATTGTTCGAAAGAACTACAGCAGTGGGGGTTGTGCGTCCGATTTTCTGTGGTTCGTTTCTCCATGAGTAGTCTAGGGTTTCACCGCAATTCACACCGTCCATTTTTTTACAATAAGGAAAGTCAAGAAACCCTCCTTCTAGCGCCAAACTGTGGGAACTGAAATTTACACCGTTCCGTAAAATAAGGAAAGTCAAGAAACCCTAACTTTCCCTGAGGTCCCGGATTCTCTGCGAGAGCCAACGACAAGTAATCGAATAAAAACAGAAATTATGAAAAGATAATAAAACGGATCTATAGAAAAACTAGATTTATTTCGAATCCGCGTAAGAGCGTTGCGATCATTACAAAGGATTATCAAATCTTTGGCTGAGAGTTGTCAGGGAGTTACCTAGTTCCAGCAACAAAAAAACCTTAAACCTAGTTGAGTCGAATCTTGATAACAAAAGAAGAAAAAAGATATGAGAAAAGTTTTTGATTGATATCAGACTGAACCTTATGAAAGGCTGCCTACGTACCCCTTTCGAGGATCAAGCCGAACGTAGTTAATGGACCAAGAGATCAAACTGCTGGAGCAAGTTCGTCTGGTAATCGAATTCCAGTCATAGAAACCGAGATTGTCAAGAATAAAGCTTAGGGTTTCTAGGTGCAATGAGTTTAGAGGGTAAGGAAACCAGAATCATCAAACAAATATGGAGAAACGTCTGAGTATAACTCTGCCCTTCTAGCCACCTAAGTTCTAAGTTCTTATAAGCTAACAGAGCTTCTCTAGGTCTAAATCTTTGGATCCTTGTGCCTTTAGCTTTAGCTCCCCTTATATATGCCTTATGGGTCGGTTCCCCTTTCTTTTTTTACCCTAGGTCAAGTTTATTGCTTCACGGAAATATTCCTTTTTATCTCGATCTTCATCATTACCTTGGAAACTTCACATATATCTTCTGATTTCGCGAGATTTATCTTCTTCTGCGAGTAAACATATACCTTCATGACATCGCTGGGCTCAGATTCGTATGAAATCGCGGCCTCTTTGGGTCATATTTCGACTTAAATGTTTTAACGATTTCTTCGAAAGAACATTTAATGATACGACGTCACTTTAGCTAGGAAGTTCATACTTCTCATATAGTTTAGAAAACTGTGGTGTTGAGTTAACCGTTTCCGTTTATACGATGACCATGAACTTCATTTGGGAAAATCAGTCTTCGCGGTTCTTATCGTAAAGTCCCAACGATAACTCCGATTGAGACAAAACGAGGGGTGGATCCGCCGAGGTTCAACAGATAGCATAAGATCTGGTTTATGTTCGGTCCAAATCGTCTTGGGGTGAGTTGGGTTGGTCCAACTTTCCGTACGGGCGAGTTGGCCATCTTGCCTGGTCCAACTCGCCCGTTCGGCAAGTTGGACTGGTCCAACTTGCCCGTTTGGCGAATTGACCGTCTTGCTTGGTCCAACTCGCCGAATGGGCGATTTAACCATCTTTCTTGGTTCAACTCGCCGAACGGGCGAGTTGACCATCTTGCTTGGTCCAACTCACCTGTTCATGAAAATTGGATGATCAAGCCTTACAGTTGTTTCGTTGTTTCGATACTCGGGATCTGTTTGTTTGAAGCTTAAAGCAACCTTTCTCGAAGAATTACCGTATGATTTCATACAAAACTTGATTTTATTTTCCCCGCTCTTCTTTTCTTTAAAATATTATCTCATCTTTTCTAAAGAGGGCATTTTCTTGGAAATTTCAGGCGTCGATTCCGTCGTGACCGATTTTGACCCCAACAACATATACGAGCAAGGCGTAAAGCGATAGTTCCCGCCAGTTAGTGCAGGCTCAATGGCCTCAAAATGGTCAACGCTGAGAGACACCCCCTGCTCGTAACTCAAGACCAAGATTCCCAAGGAGGTGCTGAAAACCCATAAGATTTATTTGGCCGATCGAAAACTTGAAACGGTTCTAGGTCCGAACGACAACCTCCGGGATAGGGAACCATAAACGGCAACGCACAATTTGCGCCTCATAACAAATGAAATAACCCGCCGGGGGTTCATCGGCCCTTTTGCCCTGTCGTGGAATCTGAAACTCCATGTTTTTCGGAACACGACCAAACTCTTGAACAGTATCAAGGAATGGATTTGAGATCTTGCTCGAGAGATTTTGATTCCATCTGCGGGAAGGCCTGCTAAGAAATTGCAATTCGGGTGGATACCCAATAGGCCTCGGCCTCGGCCTGGCCTCGGCAGGGTCGGCTGAGTGTGGAATAAACTCAGGTTTCAGGACGACCTCCTCGTCGTCAAGGTTATCGTCATGATTAATATGACAAGGCTCTGCTCTCTTGGAACCCCTCTTTTGGAAGACATTGCTTTGAGAGTAAAAAAAAAAAACCCAATGGGAGAAAAAGGGAAAGAATAATTCTACCTTGGATAATTTTCTTTGGGAAAAGTGAGCAAGTGATAAAAAATTTCAACACTTACTCCACCTTCTTATAGGAAAGAGTTTTTACTATTCATCTTCGGACTTTCGGACGATGATATCGTCTAACGTGCATAACCAGCTTAACCGCCCGCTAGAGCCTTACGCTAAAAATCCTACAGCCTAACGAGCTGGCGGCTAACTATTGAGGTCAAAAATCGGTCACGATGAAATTAACGGTTGAGAGTCTCGGAAAATGTTTCTTCCAAAGGTCCTTGTTCAAAAGACTTTCCAAAAGAACGATCGAGCCGCCAGGAGCGAATTATCATATGGAGAAGTCCCGAGCATAGAACCTGGGTCGCCCATATGGCGATCGGCACTCGGCAAGCACGGGTCGCCATATGGTGACCCGCACATACTGAACCTGGGTCGCCATATGGCGACCTGCATTCGGCAAGCACGGGTCGCCATATAGCAACTCCCACATACTGAACCCGGATCGCCATATGGCGACCTGCACACGCAAAGTACGGGCCGCCATACGGCGACCCAGACCCACACAGTCCGGGTTGCCATATCGCGACCATGACTCTCCAAGTCTGGGTTGCCATATGGCGACCTGGACTCGCCAAGTACAGATCGCCATATGGAGACCTGACTCCTCATAGTCCGGGTCGCCATATGGCAACCTGGGTTCACCAAGTACGGGTTAAATTGTTTTGGATAATCATAGGTTTGATGATAGTATAAAGATTAGGAAGAAGGTTTAACCAAAGAACAAGTCTAAAATGTAATCATGTTTAAGAGTCTAAGAGAAGGATTATGAAACTGTCTACTTTATTCATTAAGATGAGATTACAAATATATAGAGTAGAGGTTACAAGAGTATTCAGAAACAAAGGATGGATCATGTGGTCTAGGATGAGTAGAGGAGCGCCTAATTTGAATCAAGGGGAAGGAGAGCCATTCAACTGGTATCCAGCATCTCTGACTAGATGCTGGTTACTTTCCAGCTGTTCCAAGCCTGTCAAGGCCTATCCCTTCTTCCTCTCCCATGGGAGCTGCATATGTTAGCTCACCTGATTCACAGCAAAAAATATATCAGGTCGCGTAATAGTCAAGTATATTAACTTACCAACAAGCTTCCTATACAGTTTAGGGTCATTGAATGGCTTGCTGTCTTCAATCTCCCCCTCATGTGGGACCTTATATCCATCTTCCAAGGGCATCTTGGCTATCTTTCCTCCATCTTTCCCTGCATTCTTCAGAAGATCAAGTGTGTACTTTCTTTGGGACATGAACAATCCTTTCTTGGATCTACATATCTCAATTCCAAGAAAGTATTTCATCTCTTCCAAGTCTTTGATTTGAAATACTGACTTTGGAAACTGATATCTTACATATTTGCATGGTTTTGATCATCTCTTTTGATGCATTTTAGGCATATAGGATAGCATTTAGGCATATTTAGGTTGCATTCCATTACATTTGTCTATGTCAGGTGTTGGAGATGCTTATTGGTGAGTTTGGAGGCAATTGAGGCTAAGAAAGTGAAGTTTGGAGCGAAATGGGGGTGTAGCGACCAGGCGTAGCGACCAGGAGTGGTCGCTACAGACCCACAGGAGAAATTGCGGATGTCGTAGCGACCAGGCGTGGTCGCTACAGACCTACAAGAGAAATGCGGATGCCGTAGCGACCAGGCGTAGCGACCAGGCGTGGTCGCTACAGTCCGTAGCGACCAGGCGTAGCGACCACAGCTGGTCGCTACAGGCAAAAATACCCAAATTTTTATGGGTCAACCCGGGTTTGTTGGGTTGATCCGACTCGTTTTTTGGACTCCTATATATAGTTTTAGACCCTAAAACCCTAGGGAGATCTCTTTTTCTCTCAAAAACTTTGTCTAAACTAAAAAAGCTTGAATCTTTTGATCATTGGAAGGAAGTACTTCAATTTTTATTGTGTTTTTCTTGCTCATTAACATGATTTGCCTTGAATCTCATATGGGTTTAAGGTTTCTCATGGAAAATATTGAGTAGTGAACTTGTGATTCATGGGTTAAGTAGATTAGGGTGATTAAGTGGATATTTAGAATGTCTTTTGCTTGATTAACATTATTCTATGCTTACTAAGTGTTCTTAATGCTAGATTAGACTTGATCACTCTTATCTAGATCTTAAGCTATTTTATGCCCGAAAGGTGTTTGTTAAAATGCTTGAATGAACTTAGTATTGCTCTAGCTTGAATAACCAAAGACATTTGATGTTAGGATTGCTAGATGGTTAGTAGACTTAATCATAATGCTTGTTTGATAGTATTAAGCCAAAGACATTTGATGTTTAGTACTTGATTACAAAGGGATTTCTATCATGGAAGTGGATTAGTCTATTTTATGAGTTCTAGACCTATAGACTTGTTGATTGTTTTGTTTGTGCATCCTAGATTGAATCTTGATCACCCGATATCGATTATCTTTCCCATGGATCCATCCTTAGCTATTGATTGAAAGTTTGATTCTTGCTCTTATTTCTTGTTTGAATTTGAGATCACCTTGTTTATAATTCTAGGAGTTTAGCTTGTTACCAATCATCAATCTTCTTATTTGCTTAGATTAGGAAAGTTTGTGTATTCTTAGTGTTATAGATCATTAGTTCCTTGTGGATTCGATCCTAAAGTGTTGCATCGATATACCATTCGATTGTGGTAGCGTGCACATTAGGTTAATTGGCCTGTGGTAAAACGCAGTAATCAATTTGGCGCCGTTGCCGGGTAACTAAGTAGATTTATCATTAGGATTTCGAACTTTCTTGAGATTAAGCTTTCTTTTCTTATGCTTTGTTTTGCTTTGTACAGTTATTAACCTTTTATTCTAGCTTTTGTTTTTTTTGTAGTAATGGCTGCAAGCTACTTTGACTGGCCACAAGAAGAGGAATACACATTTGAAGATCACATGGAAGATGATGAGCCATATGTGGAGCCACCCTTTGATGAAAGTGTACTCACACCAGAACAAAGTGTGAAGGTAGATGAGCTTTGCAAAGACAACCCAATGTTGACAAGGAGTGACATGGCAGTGATGCTAAGGTTGAATCTTATGCAACATCGGGCAACACTAGAAGGAAGAGAGCTCACAGGTACTGAGATAAGAATTGCTCATCAGCTCAAAGAGGTATTTTATTGGGTTCCACCAACCCAACTAGAAGGTATAAGCGATTCTACTTTTGAACTTCAGTATTTTGAGGATAGTCGCTTGCCTTGTGTTGAAGATATTTCCTCTGATTTGAATTCTCATGTGCTCATCAACGAATGTCTTGATCTGATATGTGAAACTAGAAAACTAGATGACTTGAGAGTAGAAAAGATTGCTAGAGATCATCTTGAAGTTTGTTTTGACAAGGACTATCTTTGTGCTTCAATTGATCTTGAAACTGAATTTTTTATGCTTGATGAACCTAGACCTCTTCTTGAACTAGCTGATCTAGGGGATGAACTTGATGTGGATAAGCTTTTGTTTGAGCTAGAAAACCCCATTGGCCAAAACAATGATGAGAATAAGAATATTGTGTTTTATTTGATTGATGGGGATAGAGTTGACTACTTTGTTAAAACATCGTTTGAGCCTGTAGTTGACTTTGTGTTTCCACCAAATGCATTTGATTCTCATGAACATCTGAACCTCATGGAGCATTTTATAACTCATGCTACATCTCTTGTGAAGCTCTTTGATGAAAAATCTGTCTATTTTCTATGGACAGTAGTGTGCTCCTTTGCGCACTTTGTTTCTTGTTCTTGTAGGAGAAGGATCAAAGGTGCATTGGCTCACCTTTCGATTCTTGTGATTAACAAGGACACCAAGTCAAGCTAGAGACTTAAAACAAGCGCGCTTGGGAGGCATTCCCATGTTTATCCTTTGTATATATTTCTATTTATCTCTTATCTTGCTTTAGTGTGTTTGAATAAGCTTAGGACAAGTTTGAGGGAGTCTAAAACTTTCCAAGAGGTCATGCCAAAACTGCCAAAGTCTCAACAAGTCGTCCCTCCACATTCCCTCCTCTCATCAAGCCAACTCCATGTAAGTGCATCTCCACATTTGTAAATACTTAGTTCTTTCATATTTTTTTTCTCTTTTGATCTCTCTTTCAAGTTTACTACCACACAAGAGACTGTGTGAAGTAAGTTTGGGGAGAGTCTACCATCTCACATTGTGTTTGTTTGTTTACTTGTCATGAGTCTCATGCATTGCATTGTACATACTTATTTGCATAGAAAACCTAAAAAAATTGAAAATTTTCGAAAACACCAAAACAAGCATTTAGATTTTTAGTTTGTTTCATTTTCATCCTTAAGTTTGAGTCTAAAAGCATTTAGGTTGCATCCATATACATAATGAGTTGTGTTTTAATTGCCTTGAAAAGAACACATGTCTAGAACTCAACATGATACCCTAGCTAAACATATCAAGTAGCTTAAACATCTTAAAAAAAAAAAAAAAAAAAAAAAAACTTGTATGCTTCAAGCCTTGAAGACTCTACTTGAAACTTGTTGTGAGCTTGATATTGACTAGTTCTTAAAACCAACTCCAGCCTACTTGAGGCATAATGAACTTAATTTCTCTTGCTTATGGGTACTTGCATACTCAAACATGGATATCATACACATTTGGGTTATCTTATTCATTCATTACCCTATTGATAACCCAAATGGCACCCCCATACCCATGAACCCTTACCATTCTTTGAAACCGCAATTGATTTGCTTGTGTGAGGCCTATTATTGATAGCTTGTCATGTGCAAAATCTTGAGAGTATTGGGAGCGACATAGCTTTGTTCTCATCTTTTGCTAGCATTAGGACCTCACTTGAGCTAGCATTTAGGATTGTGGTTGGGTTTGTGTGCTTTTGAGTTTAAGATTTTGGTTTGAGAAAAGAGAAGAACTAAAAGAATGAACAAAGAGAGTGCTATAAGAAGAGAAATCCCTAGGGACAAAAGAAAATAAGAAAAAAAAGCTCTAGATGTGTCAAATAGAACCCCCAAAAGAAAAAAAAAGAAAAAAAAAGAGAATGGGGAAAGATAAAAAAAAAAAAGAGCTAGAGCTAAATGTTATTAAAGATGAAAAGTCCCTAGTTGGTTAAGTAAAAGAAAAAGAAAAGAGTGTTCATTAGGTGAGTGATGAGATGAGTGTTATCTTTGGGTTTTGGGATGAGGAAGAAGAAGGGTAGAACTTGGAGTCATCTAGGAAAATGGTAGTTTGATGGGAATCAATCTATGTATGCATGAATTGCTCATTATCTTAGATAAATTTTGCATAATGATCAAGCTCCTATTTTTGAGTGATACCACTTTAAAAAGATGTATTTGAAACCTTCTCTTCTTTCACATTAGACCATTTTCACTCACCAAACCAAATGATTGAGATCAAGTTCCCATTTGCAAGAATTCACCTTATTTGCTTGTTAATAAATGTGAGAGTTGGGTGAAAGACTTGTTGATTGATGAGTGAATGACTTGTGTAAAGATATTGGAGTTGAGATAAGCCTTGAGAAGCTAGAGTGTAAAGGAAAGATTGTTCATGCTACTTGCTATGTTTACCTAGGATGTGATGTTGAAGGCTAGGAAGTGTATCTTTTGATTCTGAGCTCCCATCTTAAAACCCCTCTCTCTTGCTTGTTTTGAAGGTTCACTTGAGGACAAGTAACGGACAAGTTTGGGGGAGTTGATATCTTACATATTTGCATGGTTTTGATCATCTCTTTTGATGCATTTTAAGGCATATAGGATAGCATTTAGGCATATTTAGGTTGCATTCCATTACATTTGTCTATGTCAGGTGTTGGAGATGCTTATTGGTGAGTTTGGAAGCAATTGAGGCTAAGAAAGTGAAGTTTGGAGCGAAATGGGGGTGTAGCGACAGGAGTGGTCGCTACAGACCCACAGGAGAAATGCGGATGCCGTAGCGACCAGGCGTGGTCGCTACAGACCTACAAGAGAAATGCGGATGCCGTAGCGACCAGGCGTGGTCGCTACAGGCAAAAATACCCAAATTTTTATGGGTCAACCCGGGTTTGTTGGGTTGATCCGACTCGTTTTTTGGACTCCCTATATATAGTTTTAGACCCTAAAACCCTAGGGAGATCTCTTTTTCTCTCAAAAACTTTGTCTAAACTAAAAAAGCTTGAATCTTTTGATCATTGGAAGGAAGTACTTCAATTTTTATTGTGTTTTTCTTGCTCATTGCCTTGAATCTCATATGGGTTAAGGTTTCTCATGGAAAATATTGAGTAGTGAACTTGTGATTCATGGGTTAAGTAGATTAGGGTGATTAAGTGGATATTTAGAATGTCTTTTGCTTGATTAACATTATTCTATGCTTACTAAGTGTTCTTAATGCTAGATTAGACTTGATCACTCTTATCTAGATCTTAAGTTATTTTATGCCCGAAAGGTGTTTGTTAAAATGCTTGAATGAACTTAGTATTGCTCTAGCTTGAATAACCAAAGACATTTGATGTTAGGATTGCTAGATGGTTAGTAGACTTAATCATAATGCTTGTTTGATAGTATTAAGCCAAAGACATTTGATGTTTAGTACTTGATTACAAAGGGATTTCTATCAAGGAAGTGGTTAGTCTATTTTATGAGTTCAAGACCTATAGACTTGTTGATTGTTTTGTTTGTGCATCCTAGATTGAATCTTGATCACTCGATATCGATTATCTTTCCCATGGATCCATCCTTAGCTATTGATTGAAAGTTTGATTTTTGCTCTTATTTCTTGTTTGAATTTGAGATCACCTTGTTTATACTTCTAGGAGTTTAGCTTGTTACCAATCATCAATCTTCTTATTTGCTTAGATTAGGAAAGTTTGTGTATTCTTAGTGTTATAGATCATTAGTTCCTTGTGGATTCGATCCTAAAGTGTTGCATCGATATACCATTCGATTGTGGTAGCGTGCACATTAGGTTAATTGGCCTGTGGTAAACGCAGTAATCAGAAACTCCTTGGTCGATTTGATTCCATTTTGGTCACTTCCAGTGATAATAATATCATCAACATACACAAGGAGGACAACAATACCTGAGGGAGTTGTGAGAGTGAAGAGAGTGTGATCGAGTTCAGATTTCCTAAACCTTTACCATTCAAAGTCGTGCTTAACTTATTGTACCAAGCTCTTGGTGACTGTTTAAAGCCATAGATAACCTTCTTTAGTCTCAACACATTTCCCTTCTTTACCAAGTTCTCCAAACCAAGTGGAGGATACATGTAAACATCATCTTCAAGCTCTCCTTGCAATAATGCATTCTTCACATCCATCTGCCAAAGACCCCATTCCAGGTTCACTGCCAAGGACAACAGTATTCTGATTGTGTGAAGTTTAGCCACTGGTGCAAAAGTGTCAATGTAGTCTTCTCCATACGTTTGGGTGAATCCTCTTGCAACCAGTCTTGTTTTCCTCCTTCCCACTTGCAAGGTATTTGATTGTGAAGATCCATCTACTTGACACAGCCTTTTTTCCTCTTGGTAACTAACTCTCATACCAAGTGTCATTCTTGATCAAAGCCTTAGCTTCATCCCCTACTGATTCTTTCCATTCCATATCCATCATAGCTTCTTCATATGATCTAGAAATGGCATTTTCATCTAGACTGGTCACGAAGGCACAATGCTCTTCAGGGTACTTTGCAAGTGAACACACAACTTGAGACGGATGTTCCACAGCTTGTGCATTGTAGTAAGTCCTTGTACCCAATGAGTTTGGTGGTTCCTTCCTCAACCTTGCACTTCTTCTCAAACCAGGTTGCTCCTCTTCATGTCCCTGATTATCCACATGTTCAACAACCCCATCATTTCTCAGTAGAGTGCCTCGTGTGGGAAGAATCCATTTCGTGGGTCCATATGGTTCACCCTACCTCGGTCGATCTGGTCTACATGATTTTCTTCGTCGATCTGGTCGATTTGGTTCACCCGGCTTTCCTGGTCGATCTGGTCGTTTTGTTCACCCAGCTCATATAGATCTCTTTTCTTTTTCCCCAGCATCATTTCGAGCCTCTTCCTCAACTTCTTCTTTGTTGTTTTTCACCTTCACCTTGATCATGAAGGTCCACCTGACTCGGTCTAGGTTCATTCCCCCCCCCCCTCATGGTCGAGGTGGGGTGATTGTGGTGCACCCGTCCGTCTAGGAGGTTCATTATTTTGGTTCTTCAGTAACACCAATGCCAAGTCCTTCTAGGATCATTCTCAGATTAGTTGCTCTATCTGATTCTTGGGATAACTCCTCCAAGTCTGTCCACTTCTTTTCTCATAGTAACCTTTTGTTTCCACAAAATTCACCTCTCTTGAAACTAACACCCTTCTACTCACTGGATCATAACATTTATATCCTTTCTGCGTAGTTGAATACTCAGTAAACATAATCTTGACACTCCTGGCTTCAAGATTGTTCCGTAGTTCACCAGGGACTAGCACAAAGAAAAGGCACCAAACACCTGAAGATAATCTAATGGAGGCTTGTATTTGTTTAAGACCTCAAATGGAGACTGTTCTTGAATAACCTTGGAGGGGATACGGTTGATCAAGTAGCATGCATATGCCACTGCATCACTCCAGAAACGTTTTGGGACATTGGAGTGAAACATCATTGACTGTGCCACTCCATAAGGTGCCTATTTTTCCTCTCCGCCACATAATTTTGTTGAAGAGCGTAAGGGCAACTTGTTTGATGTAAGATTCCATGTTGACCAAGGTGTTGTTTGAAAGCATGGCTTGTATACTTCCCACCATTATCTGATCTAAAATTTTTAAGCTTAGCATTGTAATGGTTAGTCACATAAGTTTGAAAACTCTTAAATGCATCAAGCACCCTATCCTTAGATGGCATCAAAGTTATCCAGGTGTATTTAGATTTTTCACCAATGAATATCACAAAGTACATATAATTATCCCGAGACAAGCAAGGTGCAGTCCACACATTTGAATGAACTAAATCAAAGCATTTATCATAAATAGTACTAGATATTGGAAAAACAGTCTTACAATGCTGGCCTAAAATGAAAGCTTCACACTCATTATTTTTAAACACCACACCTGGAAACATCAAGTTCAAAGCTCTAACATGAGGATGACCTAGTTTGCATGCCACAAGGCATCATTATTCAACATAAAAGCAGAAGTAAATGAGTAGACATAATCAGGAACATGAGTAAGATCTTCTAGCATAAATAAGTCTCCCTTGGTTACTCCTTTCCCAAATAGTCTCTTGCTCTCAATATCCTGAAACTTCACATCATTAGGGCTAAAGATCACATTGCATTGTAAGTCAGAAGTACACTTTTTCACGGATAGCAAGTGTGAAGTGAAGTTAGGCATGTAGAAGGCCCTAGATTCTTTACCAAACAATTTTATATTACCTACTCACTTAATTGGGACCTTCACCATTAGCTATCATTATATGACCATGAGCAGATTCAATATCTTTAATAAGTCTAGGATCACTAATCATATGATGGGATGCACCAGAGTCAATTATCAAAGGTTGAGACATATTGCAAGCATTATATGGATGACAACTTCTAGCTGGTTCATTTGCACTCCTAGACTGATCTAGATGATTATTTGGGTCATACTCTACCCTAGAGTGATCAATACTACCAGTTCTAACCAAAGATGCATCAAAAAAAATATACCCAAGGGTGTTACCATTATCCTTGAAGATCTTGATTAGAGAATCAATGTCTGATCTCCTAATCAAGTCATTTTCATTGAACTTCTGGTTACTTGGTTGAGTGGTTTGTGTTGACATGGCAACCATCTCTCGTCCATCTCCTTCATTGATCCACTTTGAGGTACCCGCAGCACTTTTCAGCAACACTTGTCCCATGTTTCTCACTGGTTCCATATGAGAGGTGAGCTCTTTCATCCTTGTTCTTCATGAACTTAGCCGGCCTCAAGTGTGGGTGTAATATCCAGCACTGACTCTTCTTGTGTCCATGCCTCTTACAATGATCACATGTCCCATTGAACTTCATTTCTTCAAACCGGTTGTGCATGATTCCGTTTGCTTGAGGAACTTCAAATTGATTGGCTAAAGGGATCTCTCCTTTACCTCCAAAGAGTCCAAGTGACCCTTGCTCCTTCTGAATTTGGGCGCATACATCCTCTAGATTCGGAACTTTTCCAACCCTAAGTATGTGCTTGATCAGATAATTGTAAGTGGGATTTAGGGTCAGCAAGAGTCAAAAGACCTTATCATGCTCTCTTCTCTCATTCAGCTCATCTTGGTCAGTAGTGTTTGGCCTCAACATCTCCAGCTCCCCAGCTCGGACCATAAAGCTCTAAACTTTCCCAAGTGTCTTGTAAACTCCATGTCCTCTTGAACCAGATTGTTGATTGCCCTCTTCACCTCAAACACCCTACTCAGGTTTGAGATGTTCCCATACACCTTCTTGAGTGTATGCCAAAGGTCTTTTTCCTTCTCACAATAGCTATATGCCTCCAAGATTGAGGGATCCAACGAGCTTCGGAGAATAGACATAACCAGCATGTCTTCTTGCAACCACTTGTCCTCCTCGCTTGTGAGATCCTCCTTATCATCTTCATCCTCAGTAATGAGTTTTGGAGCTTCAACAGACGTGATATGTCCCCACAAACCCTTAATTCCCACAGCAGTCTTCACCAACCGAGACCATAGAAGGTAGTTTCCTCCCTTGAGTGTAACCGGAACCACAGCCTTGTTGTTTTCCATCTGGATTGTCTTGAACGAAGTATCAGATCTGTTGGGGTGAAAAATGGTAGTCTAGAAATCAGCATCTAAAAATTGTATTTTTATACGAATGCAGTCTCGAAAACGACTTAACGAAAGTCTCCGGGTCAAAAACCCGAAAGAAAGAAACACGGATCGACCAACTCGTCTGTTCGGTGAGCTGGACTATCGAACTCGCCATACAGGCAAATTGGAAAAATTTTTGAAGTATTGCGCTTGATCAAACCAGATATGAGGAACCTGGCTCTGATACCATAAAAAATGTTTTGCGATAATCTAGGTTTGAATGATAGTCCTAGAGAATTAGGAAGAAGGTTTTAACACTAAGAACAAGTCTAAATGTAATCAATGTTTAGGCAGTCTAAGAGAGGATTATGAACAGTCCTCCCATTTATTCATTAGATGAAGATTACAAGTTTATAGAGTACGAGGCTAACCAAGGGTTTTCAGAAACAAAGGAGGATCATGTGGTCTAGGATGAGGTAGGAGAGCCTAATTTAATCAAGTGGAAGGAGGAGTCATTAAGTGGTATCTAGCATCTTGACTAGATGCTGGTTTACTTTCCACTATTCCCAAAGCCTGTCAAGGCTGATACTTTCTTCCTTCCCATGGATGGATAAGGGTAAATACCCAAAGGATAGGCGCATGGCAACTCTTCCATTTACCTAGGGTGCTCCTTATTTAACCCACATTTTATAATCTGTCCAACCATTCGTCTCCCCATTCCTTAATCCTTTTACCCCAAATATGTACCTCAACTT
>CAJHQP010009857.1:0-20733 GCA_905132765.1 Moricandia arvensis
TTTAAGAGATGAAACCACTAGACCATATAAAATTCTTGTTTAACAACATAGCTCCCCCAAACGCATCACGCCAGTGCAAGTGGCTCGGCTGAATGCATCGAGACTGTGCTTGAAACTCAATTAAAGGCATTCACAACACTTGTCTGCTCTGTCAACACTTGTCTGGATGCCAAGTCTGTGTTCTCGGTCTTAAGGGATAAAATCCATCCCGAGCTCTTGTATAACTCAAGGGGAAAAAAAACATCCCACCCGGGGTCTTGTATAAAAAAAAACTAGCGGTACATTGAAGGGTTTTGAACTCCGGTTACTAGGATAAAAAGAGGTCGATTGAACCACTAGGCTATATCGATCATTTATTGAAGTTACGATATCAAAACCATATAGTCCGATGTCTGCTATTTAATAATTTAAAAAAAAATACTATGAAGGGTATTGAACTCAAGTTGTTGGAGCAATTTTTAAGAGATGAAACCACTAGACCATATAAAATTCTTGTTTAACAACATAACTCTCAACAATATAACGTATGAGCTACGATCTGAATTACCTAGCTATTGCAAAATTTGTTTGTTTGACATGAAACTAGAGACAAAGAGCAACACAAAAATGTAATCGTATTAAAAATTCAGTATAAAAAGTGAAAAAAAATTGCATCTCTAAAATCTAAAATGGAAGAAACATATTCAACAAAAATCCGTTTACCAATAAAAACAAACCCGGGCCGCCTTCGGCGACCCGGCACGACGTAGCCCTCGAAAAGTTATGCGGTTTCAAAAAAAAAATTTCCACAAACGGATTAATCTACACAAAGTTATGCACTTTTGAAGTTTGAAAAAAAAATAATTCAACACATAAGAGAGTTTAGGAGCACGCTGGCAACTAAAATACTTTTAAAAATTGCAATATCTCCCCCTTTTGATTTTCGAAATTGCATATTCTTCCACCTTCTTCCATATACGATGGGATACGATGGGTCGTTCCCGTGGCAACTTCAACAATTTCGGAGACCCTAAAACCAGAGGTATATGCTCCCTCCGATTTCCATTTATTTGTAATTCGATTTGATCAAATTATCGAATCCTCTAGTTGCCCAGTGATCATTTATACCTAATGCGCATTGCTTCTGGCTTTAGTGTTCCTCCCCTATCTTGTTGTGCCTTTTTACTGTTAACAAAAAGTGTGTTATGTGTTGTGTTGCGGAACAAATGCAGCTAATGCTTTGAGTCCACAACTATGGCTAAAACTACTCCTCTTCTTTAGACCAGTTCCAGGAACCGAGGGAGGTGGTCTGTAATGTATGTCGCTGAGATCACTCCTCACCAGTCTGATCATGGCTACCTAGTTATGGTTGCTTTTCACGCCTACCAAGATATGGTAACCATATAGCACTCACTTTGTTAATTGAAACACATCAATCCATGCGCTTCAAATGTCTTGCTGGTAATGCACACATGGGCAATTTTTTTCAGTGCCTGAACATGAGTTGTGTTTGTTTGCAGGTAAGACATATGTGCACGTGCCTGAACATGAGTTGCAATGGAGCAGTAAGAATTGTCGGATATGTATGGTTCCAATTGTCGATATCCAAGGTAACTGTTTTCTCACTAGGAATCTGGCCTTGCATCACTATATGTTGTTGTTGATTAGCTGGCACACTTCAAAAACAGTCACTCAATTGAATTTCTCATTTACAAATGCAAGATTGAGTGGAAGGTATTAGTGTAACGACAAACTGATACTTTTATGAAAGTAGTTTCTCTATATCCTTTTCATACTACATTTTCTACCTAGTTATGGATCATGGCTACCTACTTATGGTCACTTTTCACGCCTGCCAAAATATGGTAACCAAATAGCAGTCACGTTTCAAATTATCTTTAACTGATGAAACAATTTTGTAGGCTCAAACAGGAGATGACTGTTCACTCGCTTCTGTATAGGTAAGTGGGTTTGCCATATTGCTATTTTTAATTTTATTTTGAATAAATGTTAAATTTATTCATCAAAAAAACTCTTATTACATCAAGTGTAGACCTCTATGAACAAAATCATAACCATAACTTCTATATAGTAAACCAAAATTATAGACCATCTTCCCACCCACCACTTCACTCCTCTTGATCTCAAAATACCCAGATATCTATCATTTTAATTACAGCAGTAATAGTTAATAGTTTCTCATCATGCTTTATCTTGTTCCTTTCTCTCCATATAGCATGTATTGCTGCCTGAGAGATACCTTTAGTAAGATATGCACAGTTTGATCCAACTCAAAAACTCCTCCGGGATTCCCAACGCCTCTAAACTCTTTAAAACAAAAGACCATTGAACTTAGTCGAATGCCTTAGAAATATCAATCTTCATCACTCCCCTAGGCGTAACAGAATCCTTGTGTTAATCTTTCACCAATTCAGAAGCCACATAACATTCTCCATCAATAAACGAACCTTGATTCTCAGATATTATCCTAGGCAGAAGTCTCTTCAGCCTATTCGCCAATATCTTCGAGACCACTTTACACAGAACATTACAACATGCAATGGGCCTATAATCTTTCATCTTCATAGAGTCTACTTTCTTAGGGACTAAGGCAAGAATAGTGGAATTTACTCCTTTTGGAAGAAAACTGAACAAGCCTTACAACAAGTAAAGCCTCGGCGATAAGATCCGTCGACGATTTACTAGTTCTAACCTAGTGAGACTTGATTAACCTAGTTGAGTCGCAAAACGAGTCGGCGATAAGAGCCGTCAACAATTTCAGGAAGAAGTAAATTGGATCCAAGGTAATTTGGTCCATTTAGGGTCATAGAACGAGTGGGCATGGTTGCATACAAATTGATTTTTCATCTTAATGCATTCCATAACGTGTTCCATGTTTCCTAGATCCGCAAATGCCTAACTGATCATGACATCGTGGTACCTAAAATTCTGGCTGATCTGGGTAACAACGTAACCTTGGAAGCTAGATCAGTTCGAATTGCATGATTATTTTAGTGATTATTGTTTGATTGTTGTTTAAGCATGGGCTGGGGAGGGTTACTTGTTGTTTGTTTCTGGAACTCACTGAGCAATTTCGATTACTCATCCCCTCTTCTACTATGCAGGTAACTCATCAGCCAAGACTTCCTACACGAACATGCACAACTTGCTATGTGAATGATATTGACTTGGTTGATAGGTTTCAACTTTAGCCGCATGCACCCCCTCGCCTACAACTATCCCTTATTGGGTCAATAACAAGCCCAAACAGAAACTCAGACTCTCCAAGGGTCCACCATACCCTCGCCACCATGGCCGGACCAACCGGCCCGGACCCGGACCAACTTCCCAAGATCCAAACACTCCATCCAGATGAGTTGATCTGATCCCCAGCTAGTCTTGCTGAGTGAGCTGGTAGATAAGGTGAATGAGCTGACTTAAGTCGGACTGAGCTAGACTAAGCTTAGTCGAGCTACGTTTAGCTGGTTGATCTATTCTTTCATCCAGCTACCATAACACTCTCCCAGCTCCTTTAACTTGTTTCTTTCCCTCTCATTTGGTTAAATCCTCAAATACTTAACCCTATCCTGGCCATGGAACGCCTACCTCTTGATCATAATGATCTACAGCTCGTTTCTTCAAACCATGGCCAGTCACATGAACCTATATAGGATCGGGGATTTGACAGAAATGAGATAACATGAGGTTTATGATATGGATAAAAAGAACAATAAACAAAGGAAAAGTGATAGATATGGTGGAATCAAGTTGCTGGATGTGTATCACTCTCACCTTGATCAAAGGATGGACTTGAAGTGGATTTGGGGATGATGGTTTGATTGAATCTCTCAATCTAATGGAATGATGGCACGATGTGGTTGACTCTCTCAACCTGTGTACTGAGATTTTTTTATTTGCACAAACAAACTAGACTCTTGAAATCAATAGAACAACAAATAATCTCTCTTTAAATCCTAAAGATCGATATTTTACACAAAGAACACTAATGCATAAAACTGAATAAACTTGTATTAACTTAATTATTGAGGGTTCTCTTTACATTGCACGTCTAGGAGCTTACATAATGCTAAAAGACAAAGGTCCTGACGTTCTAAAACAATTAGACAAGGAAACAAATCAAAAGGAATTAAAAACTAGCCGTTGGAGGCTTAATGAAGAGAATCTTGGAGATTTTTGGCTTCAGTGAGAAACTTGATTTGTCTTAAACCTGGACGGTTTAAGGGGAGCGTTTGCGCGTGCCTAACCGTCTCGACCGACCAATGAACGCCTGGCCACGTGTCCTGCACCCAGAGGAAGATTTTATGCTCTGGATGGGGAGGGAACTCCATCTAGTGCTCCAGGACCGTCGAGCGGTCCTGTGACAGGTTTTTTTGGGTGCTAACTCTCTCTTTTGCGTGTTTAATTTATTGTTGAGTAGTTAGTAGTTTGTGGTGTTAGCATTTTGGATGAATGCTAGTGTGTTGATCTTATTTTTAGGATCATTGTTGGTCGGTGGAACCCCTGCTTTTGTTTTATTAGATTCGGGAGCCACCCATAGTTTTGTGAACCCGAGTGTAGCCTCTAAATTTGTAGGAACCTTTGCGGTGTGTGAGGTCGATAGGTCAGTAGCAACCCCTGGAGGCCAAACCTTAAAAGCTAAGAGGGTATTGTTGAATGTTCATATTGTGTTAAACCATGGAACCCTTTTAGCTGTCCTAGTAGTAATGCCCTTAGAACGTCATGAGGTTATTATAGGAATGGACTGGCTATCGAGGTATCGGGCCTGGCTGGACTGTGCAAGAGGAAGAGTTTGGTTTGAAGACGACCAGCAAGCAAAGTTACCATATCATGGAATCAGGCCTAGCGTCTCGGCGACGTTTGTGACGAAAATGAGAGCAGAGAAGGCGTTAGTGGACGGTGAGGTCTACTTGATGTCGCTAACGTATATTTGAGAAGATTCAACAAAGGAGTTGAGGATAGAAGAATTCCAGTAGTTCAAGATTTTGAAGATGTGTTTCAGGCGTTGACGGAGTTGCCACCACCACGAAGCAATCCGTTCACCATTAACTTGGAACCAAGTTCTGAACCTATTGCCAAAGCTCCTTACCAAATGGAGCCAGCTGAGTTAGCAGAGCTCAAGAAGCAGTTAATAGACAAAGGTTTCATAAGACCGAGTTCTTCACCTTGGGGAGCTCCGGTTTTGTTTCTGAAGAAGAAAGATGGCAACATGAGATTGTGCATCGACTACAGAGGGATCAACAATGTCACGTCAAGGATAAGTACCCCTTACTGAGGATCGATGAATTGTTGGATCAACTGAGAGGGGCGAGTTGGTTCTCAAAGATAGACTTGGCTTTAGGATACCATCAAATTCCGATAGCAGAGGCTGACGTGATGAAGACAGCATTCAACACTCGGTACGGCTAGTTTGAGGTTGTTGTAATGCCGTTCGGGCTAACCAACGCGCCAGCAGTATTTATGAGGTTAATGAACGAAGTGTTCCACGACTATCTCGACAAGTTTGTGAATGTGTTTATTGACGACATATTGATCTATTCGCGGAGCGGGGAGGATCACTATGAGCATCTAAGGAAGGTACTCGAGAGACTAAGGGACCGGAAGTTGTTTGCTAAGTTTAGCAAATATCGATTTTGGAAGTGGGAAATTGGTTTCTTAGGTCATAGAGTGTCCGAGCAAGGAGTTTCAGCGGATCCAGAGAAGATTGTGGTAGTATAGGGATGGCCTCGACCAACCACAGTTACGGAGATCATAAGTTTTCTTGGGTTGGCCGACTACTACCGAGGGTTCGTCAAGGGATTCTCATCCATTGCCAAAACATTGACGAGACTGACTGGGAAAGACGTACCATTTATATGGGATGACAACACTGAGGAACTCTAGTTTGGTTCTCACCACTAGACCTATTTGTAAAACAAAGTTTTACAAATAGTTTTTAAAAATGGCAAATATACATATAAAAATCTAAAAAAAAGATTTTATTAAATATAAAAATAGGTTTATACATATAAGAATTTAAAAGTAGATTTAAAAATACTAAAAAAGGTTTTATAAATAGAAAAATTGTTTATAACTATTAAAAACGTTTTATAAATATAAAAATCATTTTATAACTATAAAAAATGTTTTAAAAATATTTAAAAAGTCTTATAAATAGAAAAATCGTTTTATTAAAAACGTTTTATAAATATAAAAATCGTTTTATAAATATAAAAAACGATTTATATATATATAAAACATTTTAAAAATATTAAAAACGTTTTATATATCTAAAATTCGTTTTATAACTATAAAACGTTTTATAAATATAAAAATTGTTTTATAAATATAAAAAAACGTTTTATAACTATAAAAAAACGTTTTATAAATATAAAAATCGTTTTATAACTATAAAAAACGTTTTATATATATAAAAACGTTTTAAAAATAGTAAAAACGTTTTATAAAAATTAAAAACGTTTTATAAATAGTAAAAACGTTTTATAAATATTGAAAAACGTTTTAAACGTTTTTATAAACCTAAAAATAGATTTATAAACCTAACAATCCACAATTCAAACAATCCTAACAATATAATCCTAAATCCTAACAATCCTAACAATCCTAAATCCTAACAATTCTAAATCCAAAACAACAATCTACCAAACCTAAAATCATCAATTTCATCCAAAAACTTAACATAAACAACCAAAAAGAGTGGGATAATGATCTTACATGTTTAGGGATAGGTTTGGGGGAAAAATGGAGAAGTTTGACCGGAAATAATGGAGGAAATGAGTAGACCTTCGCCGGAATTCGAGAGAGAGATAAGAGAAATGGGGAAGAAGAAAGGTCTCGGGTAAATAGACACGAAAATTTCCAAGGAACAAATGTCGTCGGAATTTCCTCGGAAATAGTAAACTTGATTTTCGCGAATTTTTTTGGCGGTTCTGTTTCCCGGGTAATGGAATTTCCAAGGAAATTCCGACGAAAGTAGAAACGTTCCTCGGAATTTCCATGAATCGGACAAAATATCATAATCTGTGCAGAGCATATTCCCTTTCTTCGGAATTTCCTCGGGATATTTCAAGGAAATTCCGAGGAAAAAGGAATATGCTCTGCATGTCCCCTAATTGGATATTCATATTTCATTTTCCTTGGAATTTCCTCGGAATATTCCGAGGAAATTCCGAGAAAAACATATTTTAGGATTTGGAAACATCAAATTTGTGAACCCTAGTTCATTTCTTACACAATTTCAAAGTTGTCCAATGCATAACATTGAGAATCCTATCTAAAGATGTGGATAAACCATTAATTACAAAAAATTAAAATCGATTACAAGTATTGTCCTTCCCGTTTATTAAACTCTATAAGTGTTTCTCTTGAAGTGTATGAGTTTCATTCATACAATCAGAAAAGTGTTTATTATTTGAAAATAAACTAAAATTTGAACTGAAAATCAATTTAAGACACTTAGGAAAGGTTTTGTGGTTGTATGTTTTTCATTTCTAACTGTAGAACGATGTTTTCGGTTCAAAATATCCCTTTTCGTCGGAATTTCCTCGGAAATTCCGACGAAATTGTCTTTTTCCTCGGAATTTCCTCGGAAATTACCGAGGAAATTGTTCCCCTTAACCTAAACCCCAAACCCGAAATGTACAAAGGTAATTTCCGAGGAAATTCCGAGGACTAACCCTTGTTTCCTCGGTTTTGTTCAAAAAAAAAACGTGACATGGTTTCTATTCTGATTCCGAGTCATCGCCAGATGAATCAGAATCTGAATCTTGGTGAAACTCTCCAATCACAGGTTCAACCTCTTCGTGAACAACATCTTCCTCTCCAAAGTCGGTTCAATCGACTACCAGATGCATTTAAGTTTCCGGATGTGCTTGGTTGTAGTGGGTCTTGATCAGAACTTCCCTGAACTCGCCCTCTCGGGTTGAGTGATGTAACAGTGACCCATGGATCATCTCTGTTCCTAACCCGAGGATACTTGATATAACAAACATGTAAAATATTACAAATTTATATGTAAATTAGTAATAGTAATATACAAACAAATGAATCATTATGAATAAATTGACATATATATACTTACCTGATCGGCTTGCGAAGCAAGAATGAAAGGATCATAATATTGCAGCTTTCGTCGCGAATGTACTGATGTAGCACCAAATGCATCGGTTCTCACGCCTCGATCAGCAGTGTTATCGTACCAATCACAATAGAAAAACGTACACCGCAATCCAACCATGCCCATATACTTGATCTCCAGAATTTCGCGTATATTCCCGTAGTACACATCATCTCCAGATGCAGACGAGACACCAGCATCATAAGTTGTACTTGAACGTCTCCTCTTTTGAGTTGTGAATGCATATCCTCGAGTACAAAATCTCGGATATGACTTCACAACATGTTGTGGTCCACACACCATCTCGCGTATCCAATCGTCAAATGTTTCACCTCTGGCAATTGCAGCATACACCTATTTATAGAAAATATGTTATTGCAATATTCTGAAGATTATTATAACATGTTATTAATATTACAAGGGTTAAAGTACTCACATAACCAAGAATCCAAGCAGCAAATTCTCTCTGCTTCAGTTCTTCAAGTTCCTCTTCTGTGGCGTGTCCATGAGTGAACCACTTTTTGGCCATGAAAATCCTGTACACATAAATGAAATTAATTGAGATTTAAATTACAACTTGTAAAAATAATAATTATTAAACATATTTATATATGTACCTCTCATACTGAAGAATTTCTTCGCAGTTGGTGAGCAGATATGTTTGCAAATGACTGTGCTCCTGCTCAGTAAGTCGACGGTCCTTTGATTTTCCGCTGAGTCGTCCGACATCTGTGAAGATGTTTGGAACCGTAACATAATATGTTGCCTTTTCGCCTCTATCATCATGCCGAGCAGGTTTTCGATTTTTTTGTCTGCACTTCTGCTGGAAAGTAGTACTCAGCAAAGTTTGAAGTTTCTTCATTGATCATCTGTGCGACAATAGATCCTTCCACCTTGCTTAAATTCTTGACCTTCTTCTTTAGATGAAACATATACCGCTCGTAAACATACATCCATCTATACTGCATAGGACCACCAAGTTCCAATTCTCTTGCCAAGTGAATAACAAGATGCTCCATAACATTAAAAAATGATGGAGGAAATATATCTCGTGGTTGCACTGGATCACAGGTATGTTAGACTTCAAATTTTGGATACCTTCTGGAGTCACTGATCTCGTTCATAAATCACGGGAAAAAACACTTATCCCTGCAATTGCTTCATGAACATTTCGTGGTAATAGTCCCGAGAAGGCAAACGGAAGGAGGCGCTGCATCATTACATGGCAATCGTGACTCTTCAAGCCGATAAACTTTCCTTCTCTTCTGTCAACACAGTTATGCAAATTAGATGCGTAACCATCTGGAAATTCCACATCGTTTGAAATCCAATCAAAGAACGCATCTTTTGCCGCTGCATCCAGTCGGTATATGGGAGCAGGAGCCCTACCATTCTCATCAACATGAAGTTCGGAACGCGCACATATATCGACTAATCAAGTTTTGACTTCAAATTATCTTTTGTTTTACCTTGGACGTTAAGGATTGTGTTCATGATATTGTCAAAAAATTTCTTCTCAATATGCATGACATCTAAATTATGCCGCAGCAGATGATCCTTCCAGTATGGTAGATCTCAGAAAATACTCTTCTTGTGCCAAATATGTAGTTCTCCAACACCATCTACTGGATAATGCACATGTCCACCAACGTCTGGCGTCTTTTCTGCACCAAAATCTCTTAACTGTGTCAACAAATCTGCCCCACAAACTTCCGGAGGTGGACTATCAAACACATTCTTGTTCTTCGTAAACAAAGTCCTACTCCTACGATATGGATGATCAGGTGGTAGGAATCTCCTGTGACAGTCAAACCAACATGTTTTCCTTCCGTGTTTTAGTTGGAAAGCATCTGTGTTATCTTGACAATATGGACATGATAACCTTCCATGTGTTGTCCATCCATATAACATACCATATGCTGGAAAATCACTTATTGTCCACATAAGTACTGCCCGCATTTGAAAGTTTTCTTTACACGAAACATCGTATGTTTCAGCACCTTGAGCCCATAGTTGTTGCAACTCATATATTAGTGGCTGAAGAAACACATCAAGTGATCTCCTAGGATGCTCTGGCCCGGGAACGAGAATGGAGAGAAACAAAAACTCTCGGCGCAAGCACAAGTTTGGCGGTAAGTTGTATGGTGTAAGAATGACTGGTTCCATGCTTGCCAAATGGGCTAAAACCATCGGTACATAATCCGAGGTAGACATTTCTTCTCTCATATGCGAATTCAGGATATGTTGATTGGAAATGCTTCCAAGCTTTTGCATTTGAAGGATGTCTAATCTCACCATCTGTTGAATGCTCCGCATGCCATCTCATTGGTTGGGCTATGGGTTCAGACTGATACAACCTCTTCAACCTTTCTGTCAACGGCAAATACCACATCCTTTTGTATGGCACTGGAACTCTTCCACTAGTATCTCTATAACGAGCCTTCCCACAAAATTTGCACTGAAGCCGGTTCTCATCCGCCCTCCATTATATCATGCAGTTATCGATGCATACACCTATTACCTGATACGATAAACCAAGACCAGCAACGAGTTTCTGAACCTCGTAGTATGAACCCGGAGCTAGATTATCTTCTAGTAGAACACCTTTTACAAAATCAGCAATCGCATCTACACAATCTTCAGCCAAATTATAATCTCTTTTAATGCCCATCAGTCTTGTTGCAGATGATAAAGGCGAATGACCATCTCTGCAACCTTCGTACAAAGGTTGTTTGCCTGCATCCAACATATCAAAAAATCTCCTAGCTTATACATTGGGTAATTCTTCCTCTCTAAAATGATCATGTACCATCTGCTCAGTACCTACACCATAATCTACATCCGTTCTAATTGTTCTTCTAACCTATCCGCAGTCTGAGGTTCGCTAGTACTACCATACTCATAATCAGTTTCTCCATGAAGATACCAAATTTTGTAACTTCGTGTAAACTCATTCAAGTATAGATGTGTCCAAACATTCCACTCTTTTATAATCTTTTTATTTTTACAAGTAAAGCAAGGACATCTTAACATACCCGTTTTCGCTTCCGGTTGTCGTTGAATTAGCCTCATGAATTCGGCTATACCTTCTTGATATTCATCCGTAAGCAATCTTGTGTTAGGATCCATATGAGGTCGATCCATCCAAGAACGATAATAATTTGAAGAAGCCATGGTTTTTTGAATATATTCCGTGTGTAAAGTGAGTGAGAAGATGAAATATTGAGTGAATGAAGAGGGTGAGGGGTGCTTGTATTTATAGATGAAATACTGCCGGCATTTCCGACGAAATTCCGACGACTCCTCGGAATTTCGTCGGGATTATTCAACACCCACAATGGCTACCCACAACGGCTCTTTTAACGGATAGATTCCTCGGAATTTCGTCGGAAAAAACCGACGAAAAAAATTTCCTCAGAATTTTCTCGGTTTATTTCGACAAATGAAGGTTCCTCGGAATTTCGTCGGAAATTCCGAGGAAATATGATTTTTTAGTTTCCTCGGAATTTTGTCAGAATTCCGTCGGAAAATTCCGAGGATATATGACGCCGTCGGAATTTCCGTCGGAATATGCCATGTTTTCTTGTAGTGAAAGCATCCTTGAGTTGGGTACTGCTCTCCATGAGTTGGGCAGCTTGATCTTGTTCTGGAGTCTTTCTCATATCTCCTATTATCTCCTGAAAACAATCTCAAAAGATTAAGTGAGGTATGGCGAAGTAATGGTCAAACAAACAAATAACCAAATGCAACTATGCAAATTACACTAAACCGAGAGATATGCAAATATGGATCAACATGAAACAAACTAAGACAAAATACTTTTCTTCTGGTTTTCTTTTTATGCAAGCAAGAATTTAAGACTATATGAAATGCTGATAACACAAATGAAAAGAAATTATGGAAACAAACTAAGATGCAATATATCTTTTTTTTTGAATTTTCTTGTAAGAAATGCAATAAACCAATACTATGCAAAATGATAAAACCTAAACTAAAAGTTTTATTTTCTTTTTATTTTTTGATGCAAGGAAGACATGAAAAAAAATTAAAAATGGTTTAATGAATAACTGGGATGATTTTTTTTTGATTTTATACTTGACTTGATATGCAAAACAAAAACAAAAGGAAACAATTTAAATGAAGATTTGTTTATGGTATTTTCTTTTGGAAACTAATGAATGCAAACAACTTTGAATTATTTTTTTTTGAAATTTTCGTGGATCAAACTAAATAAACACTTCTTCTTTATTTTTATTTTCTGGTTTTAACAAGATGCACAGCAAGAACACAAGAAAAAAAAATGCAGAAACAAAAGACAGTTTTTATGGTTTTTCGGTTTAAGATGAAATGAAAGAAAATGCAAGCAAATGAATGATGCAAGGACAGATATCACCTGAGTCAGGAGCTTAAGCTCTGATACCAAATGTTACAGTCCAGAATGGGGGTCGTCCAAATTATCTACTGAGGTTCCAATCAGTTCAACCGGTTTGTGATCAAAAGATCGATATTGCTGGAATCTTTGTTGTAAAACTGAAACAAATGGAAAACAAATGAGATGCGGTTTATGCTATGAACTAAAAAATGAAAATAAACAAAGCTAAAAGATAGATAGGATGGAATCAGGCTTCTGTACGTGAGTCACTCTCAGCCTGATCAAGAGATGATCGAAGTGGATGGGATGGAGCAAAGCTTGCTGGATGTGTATCACTCTCAAGCTTGGCTAATGGATGGGATGAACGAGATGGATTGATAGACACAACAAAGCTCTGTGAAAGGAGACTTTTATAAGCCTGGTTGCTCAAGATATGCTTCTTACACAACTCTAAAGACTTAAACAATAGTTTTGACAAAACTAGAAAAACTGCATAATCATTCATAAAATTCAAAGTAGGTTATCTTACAATGGATGGACGACTTGAGCTTTATAGTCTCGACCAAACAGTCATAAAATTAACTAGGAAAGAAGATAACTTGAAAATAAAGTTTGGTCTTCAAAGGAGTGATCTTGGGAGATATTATGGCTGTTGGAGATGATTTGCTTAGCCATAAATGGGGGACTTGATTCCTTTTGAATCTGGACGGTTTGAGGGGATAAGAAAGCTTCCTTTGGACCTTCTGGATGGATTGGAGTCTTCTTATTTCGTGCACAAGCTCAAGGAAAAGGAGCTGTTGAGGTTTGAATGCAAGGAACTCCAAATATGGCAAGTTGGAGTTAATGAGGATCCTCCTGATCCTATGATCTCTAGTGCATGGTAAGAACTTGGAGAACTCTTCTGGACCATTGATTATGTCTTCTGGGGGTCTTGGTATGATCAGATAATCTTCTGGTCGGAATTGGGTGGCTGGTAAGTGATTGAACCGAAAGATTGTCCAATCTTTCCTTAAACTGCTCGGTTTGGCCGGTTTTGAGAAAATGAGCATATCTTCTAATTACCTTGACCAAATATCGTGATCTTGGGCTTTCTGGAAAGGTGAGAAATCCATCTTGAATCCTATGATGGGTTTTGGGTCAGGCCGCTTCTTCATTGGGCTTGGATCCTCTTCCAAAGTCGAGTACTCGAGGATGAATGGGCTGACAAACCTCCGTTTTGTAAAATCCATAACTCCTGGGCCAGTGAATATTTTGGTCCTCTTCAAAATGTTTTGGACTCCTTCTTGAGTGTAGAATCCATGAAAAGTTTCCTCGTGATTAAAAACCTCCTGGTTTGAAAGATATGGCATTTTTAGTGCACATATATCCTGGTTGGTGACATGGCTGGTTGAGTAGGAGATTGGGTTGACCTCTGGATCAGCTACTGGTTTGTTGGCCGCAACAGATGTTGTGAGCAAGATTTTGGGAAAAGACAAATATGGACGAGTAAGAGGGTTTGGTAGAGGGGTTACGACAACTAAGCTAGCATTTATTCAGTCTAGAGACGCATAGATTGCTGATATGGCGAGTCAGATTGAAGAGTTAAAGGGAATGGTCCGAGACTTAGCTGGAAAGAAGGTAGCATTTCTTTATTACACTTGGTAAACTGGTTTAAAGACATTTAAGAATTTCATTTCCTTGTTACAAAAAAGTAATGGTGATACTGGAACATCTGAGACTAGTGCTGGATTTAAAGGAGTGAGAGTACAAATAGTGGATTGGTTTGATTCAGAAGATGTAGTTGTTGGTGAAGGAGAATTTTTCTCTGATGAACCAAATTACAAAATTGGTCGTGTACAAATTGGTCCTAATGTAGTGGCAGTTCTTGTTAAGTCTGCATTAAGTTCATAAGCAT
The DNA here is from genome assembly GCA_905132765.1 of Moricandia arvensis. Taxonomy (NCBI): domain Eukaryota; kingdom Viridiplantae; phylum Streptophyta; class Magnoliopsida; order Brassicales; family Brassicaceae; genus Moricandia; species Moricandia arvensis. The sequence goes on from CAJHQP010009857.1 coordinate 14,380, forward strand.
CTCTCTGGAGGCCTACAACAGATGTGTTCTCTCTTGAAGAAGCTGTGGGATCCAAAATAGTTTGGCCAGTAAATAAAGTGATTTTGGACACAAATCCAACCTCTTCTCAAGATGTGTCCTTCGTAAATACTTCCAAGAATGTTTTCTTTTGCAGAAGCTAGTATATATATGTCTCTAATCATAAGCTTCTTGTATATAAGAAGCCCAAGGAAGGTGAAACTCGAAGATGCAAAATATATGATTGGACAAATGAAGAGGAGGAGGTTGTTGCTGAAGGTCTCGTGTGCTCTTCTAATTCCAAAGAGCTGGTTAACAATATACTGCTTGGTCTAATGCTGTCAGTATTGAAGTTGTAAAGGTGTTTAATGATAATGCTCATTTGTGGAGGCCAACTGCGGATATGTTTGTGCTTGGTGATGCTATTAACGAGAAAATCGCATGGCCAGTCCTAACGTTTGAAGTAATGGCTACAGCGATACCTTCAGATGCAACACCTACTAAAACTGCAGCCAAGAAGAAAGCATCACCTAGGAAATCAATGAGGAAAAAAGCAGAGGTATGTTATTTGTTTGTATGTTTATTGTTCTTGCATCTTTGATTGATGTTTCTAAATTGCTTATATTATCTTGTGTGAGTTGTAGAGTCCAGTAAGCACTAGTTCCACCAAAAGTGCAAAGCAGAAGTGTATCCTTTTAGATTGCAGCAACTATGGATGTAAGGTATCTAAGGGAAGAGTAGCATCAACGGGTCTGAAAGAGTTGTGTCACTTTGTGCCACTAGGTCCAAATGCAAGCAAGTTTTGGGTTGAAGTGACTAAGATTGGTACAACAAAGGTCTGGAGGCCAAATTCAAAGGTGGAATACATCTCAGATGCAATAGGATCTGTTGTGGCTTGGCCAAATGATAAGCTAATGCTTGTTTGAAACTTAGACAAGGTGAAGACGTGGGTTTGGCACATAGACAATGTTCTATGTATTGCAGGTTGTTTTGGTACAAACTTAAGATCCGGTTAATTAATATGTTTTGGTACTAATGATGCTCTATTATTGTACTATATTGTGTTGACAATTGATAATATAATGTTGTTTAATATAATGTCTTATGTTGTAATATAATATAATATTTTACATCCAATTTTTTAGACCATAACCCCCAAAATTATAACCCTAAACCCTGAAAATAAATCTCCAAACACTAACGTTAATACCCTAAACCCTAAAGGTAATAGCCTAATCCCTTAAGTCGACAATCATAAACCCTAGATACATATTGTCGATGATTGTTTAAACCATAACCCCTAAAATTATAACCTTAAACTCATATTTTTTATAAGTGGTAGAGTGTAATCTTATTTTATAAAAAAATCATATAAGAATTGGTGATTGAATTCTTTGTGCATAGAACTAAGTCTTAGTGTTTACGAACATATAAGGTAGATTGTTGTAATACTACTTTATAGTATTTGTTTTGATTTTTAAAAGTGACATTTATACGGAAAAAAAAATTAAAATTGAAATATTGATGTTTAATTTTTTTAAAAAAAATTAATGTATTTTTTTGATTAATAACCTATTTTATATGTTTATTTCTGGATTATAAAAGACCAAAACTAATTCTTAGCCAATGAGCATTGGACGCATAGAATGCATACGTGGCTAATCCTGCACCGTCGGATATGTCTCCCCAAATTTAATCTGAGCCGTTCTATCTTAATAAACCTACACCGTTTTATTTGTTTCCTTGGCAATGATCTGAGCCGTTCATTTTCAGATCCTAATTTTCGCGGCCAAAAATTCTGAGCAGACACATCTCGTCTATAGAGTTCTCCAACTCTGAGTGACGAATTCATGTTTTGTCTCGGTAGTTTTGACAGATCCCCCTCTATCGTGACCAAATGGATAAGACCTGGGTTTGGCTGCCAAGGTATAATCTAAAATCACTTGAGCTTACTTGTATTCTCCGATGGAAAGAAATCTAACTTCCGTTTTTTTGCGATTTACCTTGTAGGAACAGTCGTGAGTATGCAGAAGGAGCCACTAATTTCGTGAATTCGGCGACAAGAAGATTAGGAGATCTGTCTGAGATGTTATGCCCTTGTAGAGATTACCGCAACTTATGCCATCAGTTAGTAGATAAAAATAGTTGAGAATCTACTGATTAGGGGTATGGATAAGAAGTATAAGAGTTCTTGTTGGAGTATTCATGGTGAAAAAAGAGGTTCTACAGATGATAGTGGTCTGTAATATGAAACAGAGGCACTTGATTTGTTTAAGACAACATTCTCTATGGGTTAAGATGATCCAAATCAGACAAATGACAATGTGGTAGAGAAAAATGGTGATGATGTCCAATCAAAAGAAGCTGAGTTTAGGAAAAAGTTAAGAGACGCTAAGACTCCATTGTACTCAAATTGTGTCAAATACACAAAGGTTTCAACAATCATGGGACTTTACAGATTCAAAGTTAAAAGTGGTGTGTCTGAGAACTACTTTGATCAGCTGTTGGTTTTACTTCAGGACATGCTACCTCAAGACAATGTTCTTTCGAAGAGTATGGATGCAATTAAGAACTTTCTGAAGATATTTGGTTTCGGCTACGACAATATTCATGCTTGCAAGAATGATTGCATACTATATAGGAAGGAGTTTGAGAAGCTATAATGATGTCCAAGATGCAAAGTTTCAAGATGGGAAAAGGATAAGCACATTGATGAGGTAAAGGTTGGAATTCCAGCAAAGGTCCTAAGATATTTTCCAATCAAGGACGAATTTAGGAGAATGTTTAGATCAAAAAGGATGGCTGAAGATCTGCGTTGGCAATATTCCAATGCCACTAAAGATGGTACAATATGACACCATGTTGATCCTATAGCTTGGGCACAAGTGAATGATAAATGGCCAGACTTTGCTGCTGAACCAAAGAATCTTCGACTTGGAATTTCACAGATGGTATGAACCTTTCTCAATGCAAAACACCAAACACAGCACATGGCCAGTCTTGTTAGTGAATTACAACACACTTCCAACAATGTGTATGAAGGCTGAGAATATAATGTTGACTTTGTTGATCCCTGGTCCAACAGCTCCTGGTAATAACATAGATATTTACTTAGTACCTTTGAAAGATGATTTGAAAGATCTGTGGGCTGAGGGTATTGAAGTCTATGACTCGTTTGCGAAGGAGAGTTTCACACTTAAAGCTTTGCTGCTTTGGAGTATCAGTGACTATCCAGCCTTGGGAACATTGTCTGGATGTATAGTGAAGGGGAAACAAGCATGCAATGTATGTAGAAAGGATACACCATGTAGGTGGCTTAAGTTTAGCCGTAAGTTTGTCTACAAGGAGAATAGAAAGTGACTACCGCCTGGTCATCGATACAAATATAAAAAAGCTTGGTTCGACAACACTATTGAGGAAGGGAATGCCAATAGGATACAAACTGGTGCGAAAATATATGAGACACTACAAGCTTTTAGGAATGATTTTGGAAGACCTCTAGATAAGGAAAATAAAAGAAAAAGAACAGAGTTGGAAGATGGTGATATGGTTCAAGAAAATGAGTGTGAAAAATCAAATGATCTGTGGAGATGGAAGAAGAGATCAATATTCACTACAGGAAATGTGATTAGTAAGAGCGGACGGAAAACGCTATGCGTAAGTTTTAATAGCGCTTCCTAAAACGCTCTGACAGCGCCCGTTATAATAGGTTCTGCAGTTTTAATAGCGGTTTTGTGTTTGCTATAGTTAACCTTATAACAATGGCGATAATGTTTATGCAATTGTTATATAACGTTGTACAAATGTTATTAAAACATATTAATTTGATTTTTTCCAATAGCAAAGATAGCAAAACTTTTCGTGTTATTATTTAGTTTTAAAATTATTGGTAATTTTATTAATATTAATTAAGAATTGATTTTATTTTTTAAAATTTAATAATTAATTCAAATATTTGAAATAAAAACAATTAAATTTATTGAAAATTCCATAAGATAAACATCTTGTTCATACAAACCACAACACAAACATAAAAACTATAAATCTACCACTAATAAACCTTCACAATCATCCCTAACATAAACACTTTCATCATCAGAAGCTTCATCACCCAAATCATATACTTCTTGGACAGGCAAAGGTGCACCACCTAAATCCTCTTATGTTTCCAGCTCATGATAACCTCTAGGTGGTGCTCTCATAACAACATACCAATTAGAACCATCATCTTCCCTAGAGTAGAAAACATGTTTCGCTTGAGAAGGTAGAATTAATGGATCTTTCATATAGGCTGCTTGGTTCATCTGAAGGTTAACAAGAGTGAAGCCATCTTCTTCCTTCACACCATTCCCTGTGTTGGCCCAATTGCATCTAAACAGTGGCACTTTGAACATGTGATAGTCCATAAACAAAATCTCCTTAATCACTCCATAATATGTAAGCATATCAGCGACTTGTCTCATATCTCGAGCACTTGATCTACACATGCTAAATGCTTCATAGGTTACTCCACTTTTTTGGGTCTTCAGCTTGACCGCGTCTGTATGAAACCATTTCCCATTAATGACGAATCCTTTATGTGCTACAGCAAATTTTCGTGGTCCAAATGTCAACCACTTTATCTCCTTCGAATGACTATTTGTTGAGTCTGAATGAATCTGCCGCAGAGAAACAGAACATGATCATCAAGCTAGAAGCTAACAAATCATCAAAATATATAACCTCGAGAACCAATCATCAAGCTACAATCTAATCAATAAACACAATTCTAAAATCTGGACATGTTCATTAAGATACAAGCTTAGCAGTCATCAAAAATAGAAGCTATCCATGTGAACCATTCGTCAACCTAAAAGCTAACCAGTCATGACAATAATAATCAGAACAAGAAGATGGACTTGGAAACCTTTTTTAAGCCATTCTGCAAACTGCTCTGTATGGGTTTTCCATAAGAGAGTTTCATTTTTAGCACAGCGAGCATCAGTAGCTTGTAACTCTTCCAAATGCATTTTGATCTTACAGCAAACAACACTACGAAAAATGAAATTTTAATTACAAGTAGATGAAACATAAATCATAACTTACTCAAGAAAGGGATCCAAAGATGCCATATTTATTAGCACATAGCGATGTGCAATGTTTCTATCTTTTATCTGAAAGGGTAACCTCTATACCCTTCCGCAGAGGTCTCCCTTCAACCACCATTTTGTCAGCCTCAATATCTTTATTACGATTAACTGGTTCTTGAAATGGTACTGAATCTTTTAGGAACTCTAAACAAAATGCAACGCATTATCCAGCTAAATACCCCTCAGGCATACAAGCTTCTGGCCTTGCATAATTCTTAACAAAAGTCTTTAGTGTTTTCATGTACCTATAACTCAGCCAAGTGATATGAATATTAGTCAAACATCATTACTAAAAATACATATATTGAAGAAGATGAGTAGATCAAACCTCTCAAAGGGATACATCCAGCGGAAGTATACTGGTCCTCCCAAACGTGCCTCTTTTGATAGATGTATTGGAAGGTGGAACATGATATCAAAAAGGGATGGAGGGAAGAAGCGCTCCAGTTGACACATAGTTTCCACAAACTCTGTCTCCATTGCAATAAGTTTCTCCAGGTCAATGATGCGCTGACATAACTATTGAAGTAACTGCATAATTTATTTATGGCTATCCTAGGACCCCTATGTAACAACCCTCTTAATGCAGCTGCTAACAAGTTTTGTACGAGCACATGATGATCATGAGACTTTAAACTACCAATATTTGGAGGGTTAACTGAAACACTATTCCCAATATTACCACAGTAACTATCAGGACCTATAAACTTAGATAACCTTTGGCAGAAAATGGTCTTCTTTTTCTTCGATAACCAGTAGGCAGCTGGAGGTAAGTATGTTTTTTTCCCCTCACCTCTGTGTGCAAGTGATTTATGATTCCAATATCTTCTAAGTCTTTTTTTTCTTTCACCCCCATTTTTGACTTAGCACTTTGCATCAAGAGAGACAATATAGAATCCGACACATTCTTTTCTACGTGCATAACATCAATATTGTGACGAACAGGCAACTCCTAGCACATTAAACAAGAAACTGTTAGGCATATTCATATACAACAATCAGATAATATAGATCAGTTACTATGTACTTTACCTTCCAGTAAGGTAGTTCATAGAATTTCGATCTCTTCTTCCACCGCCATAGATCATTTGGTTCTTCACACTCTTCATCTTGAACCATCTCGTCATCTTCCAACTCCGGTCTTTTCCTTTTTTTCCTTATCTAGAGGTCTTTAAAAATCATTCCTGAAAGCTTGTAGTGTCTCATATATCTCAGCGCCTGTTTGTAT
>CAJHQP010009858.1:0-20728 GCA_905132765.1 Moricandia arvensis
AACAATAGTATTCGGTGGCTTGCAAGCCTTTCTAACATCTGATCGATAAATGGGTAAAGGGAAATGATCTTTTCGTGTAGCAGCATTTAGTTTCTTGTAATCACTACACATTTTTATGTCCGTGACAGTTCTAGTAGGATTAATTCATTCTTCGACAGTCTTTACCACGGTGATTCCTCATTTCTTTGGTGCAACATGAACCGGACTGACCCAGTTGTTGTCTGAGATCGGATAAATAACGCCTGCTTCTAGGAGCTTCATGATTTCCTTTTTTAACTACTTCACTTCAGGTTGGGTTCAATCTCCTCTGATGCTTCTATGGATGATATGTGATTCATCATCAAGGTGTATCCTATGCATGCCATAAATCGGGAGAGATTCCGGGATGTCATATAACAATCATCTGAGAACCTTGCGGTGCTTCCGAATTTATTTCAGCAACATGCTTCTCTCCGCTACTCAAGTTTGCATTTATGATGACATGATAGGAGTTTCTGTAAAGGAAAGCATATTTAGGCCGCTGAGAAGTGGTTTAAGCTCGATTTTTTGGGTGCTTTTTCCTTTCTCCAGTGTCATCAGTATGTTGTCGATCGACGGTGATATCGGGATGTCGATCGACGAGGTCGATAAATGTGAGTTCGTCAAGATCGACATTAAAATTTCTTTTGTGGCATCCATTAACCTTGTATACCTCTCCAGTGAATCTTTAACGCGGAGTTGTCGCCTTCAGAGAGTGATTGTTTCTCTTAGAGGTTCGTTTGAGTACATATCTATGAAGATTCTTCTGCTAGTCGAGAAGGTAATCGATATGCGTAGGTTTGACCGTCGATCAAAGGTTGTTTTTATTATCTTTTCCATGTCAAAGACCATCGATATCTTCCGCAATGTTGAGGCATATACGTCCTTCTCTGACTCAATGATCCGCCCCAGCAGTGCCAGGGAAAGTCTTCCTAAGATAATCGGATTCTCGAGGTTCTCGCTCATATTTAAGCACTATGAAATCTGCAGGTATATCACAGTATGACATGCGTAGGGGCACGTCCTCAAGTACCACCTTCCAGAATTCTAGTGGATCTATCAGATAAAACGAGGAGTGACCCTGGTAGGTTGAAATTGTGTTAGGCCCGAGAGTGACTGAAACCGGAATAAGGCATCAGGTTGACACTATGAGCCTGAATCGCAAGGGATCTTTGAATTTCTCATCGCTAATAGTGCATGTCTAAACGAAACTACCGGGATCAGGAGGTTGACTGGGAGTTTTTTCCCTTGAATAATTCGATCACTTCTTCGGATACCATCATCACGCAGTTTTATGGTTTCATGGAATTCCTCAATGATGCTGCATCTTTCACGTATTGCTTTCAATGGCAGACGAGATGTGATGGCATCTCTTAGGGCATCTCAATGTTTACTTTGTCAAACGCTTCTTGATATTGCTTTTCCAGATGCTTCTTCTTCTGCTTAGCGTTTTTGGAGGAAAGGGGGTTTTGATTGGTAGACTCTTTGTCCTAACCGGTTCGGTTGGTTCTGGGTCAGGGTGTCAATCAATTTCTTGCTTCAGAGCGTTGATCGATTATAGGTTCCGAGTGTCGTTCGATGCTCGGTACGGAGTGTCGATCGATGTCTCCTACGTCTGTGTTCTTTCCCTTAGGTTCAATAATTGATTCCTCAAGGTCGTCATTTTGGTCTAATACTTCAGTTTTCAGGAGGGATTTCGGGATCTTTCTCGTAAATTTCGAGCGGGATGGGATGCGATTTTTCTTTTTCATTTGTTGCGATTTTCTCGAAATTCATCGATGGTGATGCTCTCTTTAACGCCAGGAGTGAATTGTCTACCGCTTCGTAAAGCTACGACATTGCAATGGCTCCTAGGGTTAGTGTTTGTTTTACTACGTAAAAATCCGTCCTCTCTCCTGATGGACATAGCGTTACTCGCCACTTGATTGTCGATCCTCTTAATGTGTTCGCTCAGAGTTTCAAATTTTTTCTGTCATCTCTGAGTATATAAGATCTAACTTCTCATTGAGGTCGGCGCTATTCTACGGTTTCCTATGAAGACTTGATTCATTTTTACTTTGAACTTCTTTAGTGTCTGTCACAGTGGTATCTGGTTGTGCTTGTGAAATTGCCCAGCGCTTTCCTAAAACGATGATCGTTCAGGTTCCTCACATCAGAGAACTTCAACTCGTTTTTCGAAGTTCAAAACAAAATGGCATCGTCCTCACCATAATGTTGATACAATGCATGGTCCGTCCAGAAGGGGTTGCAACTGCTGCCAGATTTTCTAACTCGGATCGAGTGCTTCTCCTCTGCGAACATTGGTGGTTCCTTGTTTTCGGTGTCTCTCTTTTCGAAAGCTCTACCTAAAACTATGTTTTCTATCAGCCTTTTTAGCACTTGCAGGGCTTTGAGTGCATAAAGTTCCCCTCACTGGCTGTATCAAGGATGGTTTGATAGTCTAGGTTTAGTCCTCTATAGAAATTGTTGATGGTTTGAGAATCCATGGTGTGGGCACGAAAGTTGGTAGCTCTTGAACCTCGTCCAGGAGTTAAAGATTTTGCGGCTACCTTGAATGAATGGGGATATTTATCTTCTTGTTCCCAGTATCTCTCCTCGTCAAAGAAGTGAATTGATGAAAGCGCTTCTAATATCTTCCAACAAGTCAGGGATCCTGGGGTAGCTGGTTCAGCCACCTCCTCGCTCCACCTTCTAGGGAGGAAAGGAAAAAAATTGCACGATTGAAATTGTCGTTTCACCATGTGGTCTAGCACTCGATGTGATCGTTCGGGTGTTCGGTAGGAAAATCATTAAACAGATTTTTGCACGCCATGATTAGGCATTCGATATCAAGCTCAGAGCTTCTTGTATGGTTATCGTATAATCAAATTTCGGACCTATTGGAATAGGTCCTTCTGGGGTTTAGGTATTCGAGGCATTGGCAATTCATGATTATCTCATTCTTCGGAGATTTGGTGATTTAATTGGGATTGCAGCCCCCTAATAATTAATTAGTTGGCTTGCTTCGTTGCTTTTCATTGTTCATTGGTTCTATCAAGACTACTTTCTTATTATCAGAATCAGTAAAGGCGTACTTACCTGCTTCCAGCTGATCGGTATCGATCGATGGAAATGGAAGGGTGTCGCCCGACAGTAGCAGACCATCATCAATCGATTCCAGATGAGCTTTCGTTGATCAATATTGTCGTCCTGAATCCATATTCTCTCCTTTAAGTACCTGCATCATGAGGTTTAGGGAAAGATAAATTAGCAGACAGTAAAGTAAAATCTAGACAATATTCTAAACGAAATCTAATGGCAATAAGAAAGATTCCCCGCAACGGCGCCAAATTTTCTGTGGGGTTTTTATTTCACTTTCAAATTAACCATATTTCCCACTTTTACACTCTCAAATAAGAGGTTCGGTGTAGTAGTTAGGGATCGAATCCACAGAGACTCTAGGATTGCACAATAGACTTATTGCTTTCGAATTAAAGCTACATGAATTATAATAATAACAATAAAAGTGATTTCAAGACTGATTTGGTTTGTAAGGATCAAATTAAGAGATTAGACTTAGGGAAAATTCTTAGGTAAGATTAGATACTACAGATTAATAGATTGCTAGGGTTTATTAAGCACTGTTCTGAACTCAAATCTTAGGGTTTAGGAGAATCGCTCTCGCGCATCTCAACTAAGTATCGTCGATGATCATTCTAACAGTATTGGTTTTGCGGTTTTATGGGTTCTCTAGACTTCCAATTCAACTATCATTTGTTACCGGTTATTTAGATTGTTTAAGATAGATTCCAGGTTATAACCAAACTCTCGTTTGCGCTATAGAACCCTAATTTCTAAGGTTGAGGTGATCAAGTTCAACTTAGCATTCAGAGTAACTTAAACAAGAATCAAGAAGATTACCCTAACAATTCTACAAAATCAGCAATACATTATTACTATTGATTAACCCTAAATCTAACAGTGAACTACTTAGACATAGCAATAAAGCACATTAATAAAAATCTGAATAAATTGCAGAGAATAAACTGAGTAAAAAAATAAGAAGTTCAAGATCTTCTCTGGCAATGATGATCAGATCTTTCTCTCCAGTGATGTAGCAATGTGTTCCAACTCTCAATTCTAAAACTTTTATGTAACTTAGAAGACAACTCTTTCTTAGGTCCTCTAGGCTTAGGTCAAAACTAAGATAGAAAACTCTAATAAATTGTCTAAATTTCGGCAAGACACTTGTCTTGAAAATGATGGAACTTCTGGGTAAAATTTGTAATTTCTCAAGCATTCAGCAATCTCGATGTCGACTTGGCTGTCGATCGACGCACAGTGTGTGACGTCGATCGATGGTTCACTCACAAATCTGGATCCGACTCTGAGTTTCTGGCTGAGTATCCTAAATGCTCCAAAATAGCCCAAAAGCTCCAATTTCTTCCAGTGAGTACCTGGACCTGTAAATACTCTAAAACATTACCAAAATGCATATAGAAGACTCTAAAATACTCTATATATCATTGGTAAAATAGGTAAAATCCATGGTATATCATGTACCAACTAAGAGGGGTGACTAGGTTTTCCAAGATCAACTTGGCATCGGGTTATCATCAAATCCCGATTGAGCCAAGTAATGTGTGGAAGACAGCATTCAGGATGAGGTATGGACACTATGAGTTCGTGGTCATGCCATTCAGACTGATCAATGCCCAGCCTCCTTCATGAAAATGATGAATGGCATATTCTGAGATTTCTTAGACGAGTTTTAATCATTTTTATAGATGATATACTCGTTTACTCCAAGGATCGGAATTCGCATCAAAGATATCTTTTGTCCGTGATGGGAAGGTTAAGGGAACAAAAAATCTTTGCAAAACTGAGCAAGTGAAGTTTTTGGCAAGGAGTATTGGGTTCCTAAGACACATTGTGTCTAGTGAAGGAGTCTCGGTTGACCGGGAAGTAGATCAAATCCATCAAGGATTGGCCAAGACCAAAGAATGCCACTAAAGTGAGGAGCTTCCTTGGATTGGCTGGATACTACATGAAGTTTGTAAAAGGGTTTGCAAGTTTAGCCCAACTCATGACTCGACTGACCGGAAAGGATGTAAAACTCACATGGTCGGAAGAGTGTGACAAGTGTTTCTCAGCGTTAAATAATATGCTAACGAACGCACCCGTTTTAGCCTTGCCTGAAACGTATGAACCATATGCCGTCTACACAAACGCATCTATATCAGGGCTTCGCTGTGTTCTGATGCAAAAAGGCAAGGTGATCGCATATGCATCAAGACAACAGAAGAAGCATGAAGTGAACAATCCGACCATGACCTTGAAATGGGTGCGGTTGTGTTTGCCTTAAAGATTTGGCGATCATATGGAGCCATGGTCCAGATATTCACGGATCATAACAGACTCAAATACATTTTCACTCATCCTGAGTTGAACCTAAGGCAAAGGCGGTGGATGGAATTTGTAGCTGATTATGATCTGGATATTGCTTATCATCCGGGCAAGGCAAACTTGGTCGCGGATGCACTAAGCAGGAGAAGGGCTGATGTTTCAGTAGAAATGAATCTGAAGATCTTGAAGGAATGATCCAGACCATGCATCTCAATTCATTGTCTAAGGATCAGGAACCATTGGGTCGGAGTGCAGAAGATCAAGTGGATCTACTCACAAGGATCCGGAATGCCCAAGTCAAGGATGAGAACTTGAACAAAGTTCTTCAAAATGTTTAGACTGAGTACCATACATCCAAAAATGGGACAATCCTTGTCAATGGTCGGGTCAGTGTGCCGGATGATAGGGAATTAAAAGGACGAGATATTGAAACAAGCCCATTCGTCAAAATTTTCTATTCATCCCGGTCACACAAAGATGTACCGCGACATAAAGAGGTACTATCATTGGATCGGAATGAAACAAGATGTCGCCAAGTGGGTGGAGAAGTGCCCAATTTTCCAACTTGTCAAAGCCGGACACCAATTTCCGAGTGGGTTGTTGCAGAACCTGCCCATTCCATAATACAAGTGGGATCATATCACAATGGACTTTGTGACCGGTCTTCCAGAAAAAAAAATAAGAAGGATGCGGTCTGGGTGGTCGTGGACCGATTGACAAAGTCTGCTCACTTCATCGCCATAAGGAAAAATAGATGGAGTGGGAGAGATAGTGCGAAATTATATGGATGAAATATTTTGGTTACATGGAATACCGGCCAGCATAGTCTCGGATAGGGACTCTCGATTCACTTCCTATTTTTGTAAAGCTTTCCAGAAAGCCTTGGGAACACGAGTTAACATGAGTACGGCCTATCACCCGCAAACATACGGCCAATATGAAAAGGACGATTCATACATTAGAAGATATGTTACGGGCTTGTACCTTAGACTCGGGTGACTCGTGGGAACAGCACCTGCCTTTGCTCGAATTTGCCTACAACAAGCGCCATAGAAGCATTGTATGGGAGGCCATGTCGAACGCCATTATCCTGGACCCAAGTGGGGGATCGCAGCATAATTGTACCACCAGACATAGTGGAAGAAACGACCAAGAAAATCTAATTCTTGAAAGATAAGAGGAATCCCAAGATAGGCAGAAACGTATGCGGACAATCACCGGAAAGATCTTGAGTTTGAAGTAGACAATCTGGTCTATCTAAAAATGGTGACCTTCAAAGGTCGGGCAAGAGTTTAAAGAAGAAGGAAGAATTATTTGAGACATCTGGGTACGTTTAGGATCATTGAAAGAGTTGGCCCAGTGGCATACAAGTTGAAATTGCCAACTGAGATGGAAGCATTTCGTAATGTTTTCCATGTATCTCAACTCCAAAAATGTCTTGCGGATCAGGACGTGATCGTCCCTAAATTTCCTTCAGAGTTAGGCAAGAATCTCACGCTGGAGACAAGGCCAGTTCGAATAATCGATAGAATGGAAAAAGAAACAAGGAAGAAAGTAATCCAAATGATTAAAGTCGTTTGGGATTGCAATGGCAAGGAAGAAACAACTTGGGAAAACGAAGATAAGATGAAAGCCAATTTTTTAGAATGGTTCAGCCAGTTTGAGAATGAAATATCACTTGGTATGGATTCAGGAACGAATCCCTATCAAGTAGGAGAGACTTGTAGCATCCCATGTGAAGAGGGAACGTGTAAGCCGGTCGTAAGACATAAAGGCAAGTGTTCCATGGTCCGCATAATGGGTTAAGTTCGTTTAAATGATTGGTACTTAGCCAAGAAAACAAAGAAAAGGAGCTGGACCGAGCTATGGAAAGAGTGAGACGAGCTGGATGATGCTTTGGCGAGGTCGAAGATGCTTGTTTGAGCTGGATGATGGTTGGGCGAGCTGGACGGAGCTTGGGAAAGCTGGACGGAGCTCAATTCAGCTCGGTGTATTGTTCGACGGTTGAGCCAGCTGGTTGGGTTGGGGCTGTTATTGGACTGAAGTTCAGACCAGGTACGGGACTGAACTTGGTAGACTAAGCCATGGCACGTGGGGTGCGCGTGTTAAGCAGTTTTGGCCGAAGGGGCGCGTTTGGATAACCGTCCAGGCAGTTGCCAAAAATGCACCTTTTCGCCCCAAAACGGTTTTTGTCCGAGTCTTATATAAAATTCGGGCCTGGGGGTCGATTTTGACACAGAAATTTCTTGAGGAAATACTAAGACTCTATCAGAACAAAAGGCATCCGACAGAGAGAAATTTGGGCAATCTGTAGGAGACTTTACCGAATTATCAAGTCTAGGAAGCGATCCGATTGGGATTGCTTGAAGATCGATCACAACATGGTGGAACAAAGGGATAAAGAGAAACGTTCTGCGACTGGAACGCCGGATCGCACGCCTAAGGTGAGAGGATGAACCGGATAAGCCTTCTCCATGACTGTTAGGTGAATCAGAACTTGTTTATGGACGATTGGCCAAAGCGGATACATCATTCTCTCTCTACTTGATCGTTTTCTTCTTACTTCTGCATAAATGATCGAGTATCTTTGTCTTAGGACCGCGTAATGGACTTTGGCGATAATCTGGTCCGATCATGCGATCTGATGCTTAAGTGTTGGATCCGATAGATCATGGATCACTGCCAAAATGGCCTGATCGGGTTATGGCCGATCTGGATGGTTCAGTAAGTAATACGGTTTGATTTAGATCTGTGAACTGAACTTGATCGATTTGGCTAACCGACTGGATAAGTTGGATATTACTAAAGGGATTTTGGATAAACTTAGAAAGAAATTGATTTAATGTTGTAAGCATTAAAAACTGACTATTAAGTTATCAAATAGATGCTTATGATTTGTTGGTTTCATAACATGATGGTGATCATGGAAAGGACTTGGCTTAGCTGTGAAGACTCGAGGCCGCGGATGGATCAGAGGTTTTATAGACTGGTTTAGGAACTTTGTAGTTTGTAGTAGCTTATTCGGAAAACTCTCATTGTAAATTAATCATTTGTCACATAAATAAAGAAAGAATTTTATCATATTGCATATTGACTCTAATACACTTGCATATAGACTCTAGTTATTGAATCACAGAATTAACCGAACTGAATGTTTACAGAATAAGGACTTAAAACTTGATTGTTTGGCCTGGATAGTCCATGGTCGAGCATACGGAACCTCACTGGTCTAAGTGTCCGGGTTAGGAGCTTTACACCCTCTCCAGAGAGGCACATTGAACATTGAAAGGAAAATGCCGTGACATTGGAGAGTACTCTTTATCACCGTGAACAAATTTGAAGTTAAAGTTGGTGATAGATTCGTCGTTTAGATCCCTCATAACTAGAGTTTGGGCAATGCAAAGCCAACGCCATTTATGGTATTTATGAGAATAATCATCGTTTAAAGATAAATCTAAAAAATGGTAGAAAATTTGTAGTAAAATTAGAATTCCTTCAAAAGATTACTACTACTAGCCTCATTTTGCCATCTACATAACGGTTTTTTGGGCTTCATCATATTTCATATACTGAGGTCCAAGAACATCCATGTCCATTCTCTTGCCAAGGAGGCGAGAAGCGGAGGCATTCTCTTTCTCACGTAGATTAAACCTGGTTGGGGCCGACCGTGTCTTTAGAACGACTCAATATAGACAATTACTTGATCTTACAATATGGGTGTTGACAAAAAAAAATATTACTACTACCAACCAATAAATGTCGACTTGATTAATTTATTTTATTTTTTGAACATATTAGATTAATTTATTCTAATAATACAATATATAACTTAAAATTTGAATTATAAATAAATCAGTTATGATTTATTTTATATTATCAAACAAAATGTAATATTTTTGAAAAAAACATAATCAAAAAAAAATATGGTTATAAATATAATTATATATATATTATCTTGTCATGGAATTTTCTTAAAAAAATATTTATTTTATTAGAATCAAAGATTTTTATTTATTTAACTTATTTTTATTCTTATTCTCTTGCATTGAAATTATGAAGTTGACATTTTTGTATAGCAAAAAGTAATAAAATAACACTTTTTAAGGAATGTTTGCATACTACCCGCATTTCCGAAATAATAAAAGAAATAATAATCTCTGAAATCTCCATTTATTAATTCTCATAAATAATCTCCAAACACCATAACTCAAAAAGATAAAATAAAACTCGAATAAATATCGATAATATCATAAAGTAGAAGTCTGAAAATAAAGCGAAGAAAAATAGTCCAAAAGCACCAATCCAATACGAATCACTCATGCTCGTCAGTCTCACCTAAACAGGGAAAGAAAGAAGAGTGAGTAACAGGGGAGTCACTCAGTGTTGTATGGGATGCTAGACACACAAACCACTGACTAAGTAAGTACAGATCCCACTACGAAAGTTGATATAGCCTATTTATTACCAGTTTTAGGCCATGTTATACGCTCTATTTAGGGTCTATTATGTGTGTCTAGACTATGTTTTAAGATCTTTACAGGTCCGGGTAAGTTTTGGAGATATATGCAGATACTTGGAGCTTTTGGAGCATTTAAAGGAGATTAATCCATAGCTGATCATTGAGAGAGTCGGAGTACAACACTGTCGTCTATCGACGACACTATCTTAACGTCGACCGATGTTACAAGACCAAGATCGATCGACGCTGACCACTTCCCATCGAGCGATGACGAATTCGCAGACAACTGATTTCAAGCCCAAGTTAGAGACAAGAAACAAGATTACAAGTTTACCCCTAGACTAGTTTTGACCTAGATTTTAGGGTTTTGTATTTATTCTTTATGTATGACACCACATAAAGAGGCAGACGTATAGTGCTAGGTTCTAGAGTTTTTGGGGAGAAGATTCATAACTCCTTAGGGAGATTTGTATTGGAACCTCAGTGTTTTATCTATGCATTATATTTAGATTATTATTCTTACTTGGATTTTGTCTGAGTAGTTATCAATTAGATTTAGGGTGGAATGATAGCAATCAAGGATTAGCCCAAAATTAGGATTGCTAGGTTAAGTTAATATCCATCAATTGAGTTGTTCTTAATGCTTGTATTCTAGAGTAGCTAACTAGGATCTCGAAAGTAGGATGAGTATGGCATCTACAGAGATGAGAATGTAAATGCACGCGCTATAGACATAAGAATTATGAATGTGCAAGAACAAGATATCAGGGCAGTTCTAGAGAGAGAAACTATGTTTGAGTACAGCTAAATATGTTTACTTAAACATGCAGCAAAGATCGCTATGTCCAGGAAGAAGCAAAAAACATATAGCAGAACAAAGATTGACGATCTTGTGAAGGAGATCTACAACGCTCAAGAGATGTCATTAGAAGATTTCTACAGGAGGCTTGATGATGTTTACTATCCTATAGACAAGTGCCCCACTGGTCTGACTACACGCATGGATAAGATGCAGCACAATTTGGATACTGTTCAAAGACAACATGCGAGTGGACCAGATAAAGTGACATCGATCGACGGCAGCATCACGCCATCGATCAATACTGATTTCGACATACAGAAGTACGCAGCAGAAAAACACAATTGGAAGACAGGTTCAATGAGATTGCTTTTTCGCATAACCTAATGAAGGAAGATATTTCTCAGAAATCAGAGGATATATCAGAGACTACAGCTGCCAGACTTAGAATGCCACAACGCAATATTGAGAACCTATAAAGGAGAATGCATTCAGTGAAGGTTACTAAGGAGAACATAAAGAATGAGAAAGCCAGAGGAGATGCAATGAGAAGCTTTGTTGGTACATGGTTTCAGAAGAGCAAAGAAGATGTAGACACTTGTTACAAGTATTGATCCACCTCCATTCTAGTCAGAAAGTTTGAAACGTCGAGCTTAAGACTATAATCAAGCGCTGAGTGGGAGGCAATCCACTGTTTAGTAAGTTTTTACTTAGTTTTTACTTATATTACTATTTATTTTGAGTTTTATTTTATTTCTACAGACTATCTATACTACATCGATCGACACCATAGAGGCACTATCGGTCGACAATGGATCGCGACCATCGATCGACACCATAGAGGCACTATCGGTCGACAATGGATCGCGACCATCGATCGACCAAACCCGCCTACCATCAATTGACACTCTCTTACAGAGAGAGGTATCGAGTTCTATACTTAAGATATTTACTTATGATTTGATTTTTCCTAACCAATCCGGGCGGATTACACTGGGGATAGTGTAATATAAGTCTGGGGGTGGTTCTCTAATGTTATTTTATTATTTTTGAGTTTTATTTACTACCTATATATAATTTTTTTAAAGAGTTTTATCGAGTCAAGAATAGGACTATGATCAAGATTTATTTAATGACTAACCACACTTTAGCATCACTCTTAGAAGGTTGTTTGCATAGATTATTAAAGATACCAATGTGGATCATTCTACCACTATATCAATTTACTTAGAAAGTTTGAAGGAACCGAAGCTGATTTCCAACACTAATCCTGACATTGTTTGCTTACTCTAGGATTTGGTATACACTGGATCGGATTCTTCTGCAAGTCTGGAAGGTAAAAGTTTGTGTGCTTCTGATTTCCCTCTCTCTCTCCTTCAGATTAAAAAAGGAGTCGAACAGAATTTGGTGGCTACAACCATTAAAGCTTGATTTATATCATCCTATAAAGATATAAAGGTCAAAAATAAGTAAACATCATCTGGTGGCAAAAACCATTAGGGTTTGATTCATGGAAGCGTATCCAAACATCTCAGTCAATTAAAAAAAATAAAATGATACCTTCAAAAGAAGGGAGACATTGACTGAGAAGAAGTGAGAAGATAGAGAGGAAAGGAAACAGAGAAGATTACATGTGTATTCAGATACTTGCAGAAGTAAGAGTCTATATATCCTTTGATCGATAATCCCAAGGCAAAACATGCACTTCTATTTTATGCAAAGAAATGAAATCAGTAAAGGGGCGAGTCAGACTAGTATTCGCTAAGTTGTTGGTACAATGGATTTGGTCTCTATACTAGGATAGGGTATATAAAGTTCTCTGTGATTGACTTGATAGGATGTGGATGTAATAAAGTAAGGTGACAGTTATACTTAGATATTATGTGAGTCTTTGCTTTTCAAAACCTCTTTCACAGTCTTGTTTGCTTGAGGACAAGCAAAATGTTAAGTTTGGGGGAGTTGATATAGCCTATTTATTACCACTTGTAAGCCATGTTATAGGGTCTAATATGTGTATTTATGGATGTTTTAAGGTATTTACAGGTCCATGTACGTTTTGGAGATATATGGAGATAGTGGAGCTTTTGGAGCATTTAGAGGAGAATAATCCGTAGCTGATCATTGAGAGATTCGAAATACAAAATTGTCGTCGGTCGACGACACTATCTTGACGTCGACCGATGTTACATGACCAAGATCGATCGACGCTGACCACTTGCCATCGATCGATGACCAATTCGCAGACAGCTGGCTTCAAGTCCAAGTTAGAGACAAGACACAAGATTACAAGTTTACTCCTAGATGATTTTTGACCTAGATTTTAGGGTTTTATAATTGTACTTTATGTATGACACCAAAAAAGAGGGAGACATACGGTGCTAGGTTCTTTAGTATTCTATTTAGGGAGATGATTTAATAACTCCTTCAGAGAGATTTGTATTGGACTCCCAGTGTTTTATCTATGCATTATATTCAGATTATTATTCTTTACTATGATTATGTCTGAGTAGTTAATCAAGTATGTTTAGGGTGAATGATAGCAATCATGTATTAGCCCAAAAGTAAGATTGCTAGGTTAAGTTAATATTCATCAATTGAGTTTGTGATTAATGCTTGCATACTAGAGTAGCTAACTAGGATCTCGAAAGTAGGACATGGACAACTACGAGAGTAGGTTCTATGCCAAAATAGACTCCTTTGAACTAGGTTGTTTAGGGCGCGCAAGAGTTGGTCTAATTAGCTTGGTGAACATATCAAATCTCGTTCACACTTTCTTCTGATTTCACCGTCGATCGACACCAGGCCTTAGCCGTTGATCGATGGTCTTTCTTTTGCTCTCATACGAGAGTTGGGGTTAAAAAGGTCAGAATAGTTAATATTTGATTTCTAGAAATATTTACATATACGTGCTTCTTATTCCCTATAATTCATTAAGCTTGAAACCCTAGATCTAGCATATTTACATTTACATCTAGTTAGTTTAGAACAAAGACGAAGAACAATTGAATACCGAGGATTGTTATGGAAGAGGCTGGATTTTTCATGTTTCCCACCAACATAGGAAATCGACATTGATCGACGGCCACCATACACCGTTGATCAATACTTAGAATGAAGCGGGAACCGAACGAGATTCAACTGGAGAATGCGAAAGGGAATATAATTATCTACAACCAGATGATTTCGGTATTATGGTAGATCCAGATGGTAATGCAAGAGCTATAGATGGTAGAATTCTACATGCCACGAAGGAAGATGTGGCAGATATACTTGCAATGGGTAATGGAGCTGGAAAACTTTTCTTCCACAAGTCTGATTATCGAGCATCGATCGACGGTCCACATACACCATCGATCGACAACAATCCGGCATACCAAGGACACAATGGAGATTACGAAGAAAAAAATACAACTTACAGAGAGGAAGAACTTATTGAGTCTCGCAGCCTGGCACTGGAAGAAGCTGGCTGGGTAATGAACGCCGAGAGTGGGAAATCCAGCATCAATCCTCGGCATATCTTGGCCATCGAACGACATCAAACGAAAACCATAACACTTACTTGGAACAGAAGAAAGTGAAGATGGTTATCTCAGACCAGGCGAGTTTGAAATTTTCAGAGATAATTAAGGACGTGCACGAGATCTTTACGGGAGAATTCTCAATCTACCTAAGTAAAATGTAGAAGACGAACTTGTTCTGGTTAATGGATCAGAAAGTTTATTTGGATGACAACAACATCCATCGATCAACGCTCAGGTACCATCATCGATCGACATCAAGGAGCAGAAGCACGAGTCTATCCAATATCAAACATAGATCGACAGCAAGAAGCAGGCATCGATCGATACCACCATTCCAGAAGTCCACGAGTTATGTACATCTAATCCCTTTACTTCAGAGACTCCAGGACCGGTCAGTTGGATAAATCCCCTGCTGATAGACGGTCGCGTAGAGTATGGAAAGATAGTTTTTGATGCTGATGGCAGAAGGATTTTATTTGGGAAAAGCAAGACGAGTATGGCATCTACAGAGATGAGAATGGTAATGCACGCGCTATAGACAGACGAATTGTGAATGTGAAAGAGGGAGATATCAGAGCAGTTCTAGAGAGAGCTACTATGTTTGAGTACATATACATATGTTTACCTGATCATGTATAAAAAATCGCTATGTCCAGGCAGAAGCAAGAAACATACAACAGAGCAGAGATTGACGATTTTTTTAGTGCGATCTACAACGCTCAAGAGATGTCATTAGAAGATTTCTACAGGAGGCTTGATGATGTCAACTATCCTATAGACAAGTGCTTCACCGGTTTGACTACATGCATGGATGAGATGCAGCGAGATTTAGATATTGTTCAAAGACAGCATGTGAGTGGACCAGAGAACGTGACATTGATCGACATCAAGGAGAAGAAGCACGATCATATCCAATATCAGACATCGATCGACAAGAAGAAGCATGCATCGATCATACCATCATTCCAGGAGTCCACAAGTTCTGTACATCTAACCCCTTTACTTCAGAAACTCCAAGACCGATAGGTTGGATAAATCCCCTACTAATAGACGGTCGCGTAGAGTATGGAAAGAGAGATTTTGATGTTGATGGCAGAAAATTTTCTTTTGGGAAAAACAAGATGAGTATGGCATCTACAGAGATGAGAATGGAAATGCATGCGCTATAGACGGAAGAATAGTGAATGTGTAAGAACAAGATATCAGGGCATTTCTAGAGAGATCTACTATGTTTGTGTACAACAAAGATCGCTATGTCCAGGAAGAAGCAAGAAACATATAGCAGAGCAGAGATTGACAATCTTGTGAATGAGATCTATAACGCTCAAGAGATGTCATTAGAATATTTATACAGGAGGCATGATGATGTCTACTATCCTATAGACCAAGTGCCTCACCGGTCTGACTACACGCATGGATAAGATGCAGAAAGATTTGGATATTGTTCAAAGACAGCATGCAAGTGGACCGGATAAAGTGACATCGATCAGCGGCCGCATCACACCATTAGGGTTTGATTCATGGAAGCCTATCCAAAGATCTCAGTCAATTAAAAAAATGATAACCTCAAAAGAAGGGAGACATTAATTGAGAAGAAGTGAGAAGAGCGAGAGGAAAGGAACCAGAGAAGACTACATGTGTGTTCAGATACTTACAGAATTAAGAGTCTATATATCCTTTGATCGATACTCCCAAGGCAAAACATGCACTTTTATTTTATGCAAAGAAATGAAATCAGTAAAGGGGCGAGTAAGACTAGTATTCGCTAAGTTGTTGGTAGAATGGATTTGGTTGCGATACTAGGATATGGTATATAAATTTCTCTGTGATTGACTTGATAGGATGTGGCTGCAATAAAGTAAGGTGACAGTTATACTTAGATATTATGTGAGTCTTCGCTTTTCAAAACCTCTTTCATAGGCATGTTTGCTTGAGGACAAGCAAAATGTTAAGTCTGGGGAAGTTGATATAGCCTATGTATTATGTGTTTTAGTCCATGTTATAGGCTCTATTTAGTGTCTATTAGGTGTGGATAGGCTATGTTTAAGGTCTTTACAGGTCCAGGTACATTTTGGAGATTTATGGAGATACTTGGAGCTTTTGGAGCATTTAGAGGAGAATAATCCGTAGATAATCATTGAGCGAGCTGGAAATACAAGACAGCCATCGATCGACGACACTATCTTGACGTTGATCGATGTTACATGACCAAGATCGATCAATGCTGACCACTTCCCATCGATCGATGACCAATTCGTAGACAGCTGATTTAAAGCCCAAGTTGTAGACTAGACACAAGATTAAAAGTTTACCCATGGACGAGTTTTGACCTATATTTTATGGTTTTATATTTGTACTTTATTTATTACACCAAAAAAGAGGCAGACGTACGGTGCTAGGTTCTTTAGTATTCTATTTAGGGAGAAGATTCATAACTCCTTAGGGAGATTTGTATTGGAACCCAGTGTTTATCTATGCATTATATCCAGATTATTATTCTTACTTTCATTATGTCTGAGTAGTTATCAACTACCCAAGATCGATCGATGCTGACCACTTGCCATCGATCGATGACCAATTCGCAGACAGCTGATTTCAAGCCCAAGTTAGAGAAAGACACAAGATTACAAGTTTACCCTTGGATGAGTTTTGACCTAGATTTTAGGGTTTTGTATTTATACTTTATGTATGACACCATAGAAAGAGGCAGACGTACGGTGCTAGGTTCTAGAGTTTTTAGGGAGAAGATTCATAACTCCTTTGGGAGATTTATCTTGGAACCCTAGTGTTTTATCTATGCATTATATTCAGATTATTATTCTTACTTTGATTATATTTGAGTAGTTATCAACTAGATTTAGGGTTTAATAATAATAATCAAGGATTAGCCCAAAACTAGGATTGCTAGGTTAAGTTAATAATCCATCAATTGAGTTGTGCTTAATGCTTGTATTCTAGAGTAGGTATTCAGGATCTCGAAAGTAGACATGGACGACTACGAGAGTAGGTTATGTGCCATAATAGACTCATTGAACTAGGTTGTTAAGAGAATGCGAGAGCTGGTATATTTAGCTTGGTGAACATATCAAATCTCGTTCACACTTCCTTCTGATTCATCGTCGATGACACCAGGCATTAGCGTCGATCGATGGTCTTTCATTTTGCTCGCATACGAGAGTTGGAGTTATAGGGTCAGAATAGTTATTACGTGAGTTCTAGAATATTTATATATTCGTGCTTCTTATTCCTATAATTCATTAAGCTTGAAACCCTAGATCTAGCATATTTACATTTACATCTAGTTAGATTAGTAGCATATTTTAATATTTACATTATTAACATAATCCCATAATTACATTATTAGCATATTTCCATATTGCATCTACACTCTCTCAATAAGGAATATTTCCTTAGACTGATTACTTGTTAACCAATATATATAATCACTTAGCTTAACCTTTAGAATAAGAAATTTACTAGGTGATTATCCGCACGTATGCGCGGAGTGAAATTTATATACTAATAATCGTTAATACTAATTTGATTTTCAATCATCATGTCATAAGTCTTCGAACGTAAAGTTATGGATCGTCAATATAAAGTTAATGAATAGGGTCACGTTTGCTGATATTTTGTTTTTTTACAAAACATATTAAATTTACATTGGGCTTCAATGCTATCATGTGGATGTTATAATTTACCATCTCACTTCGATATGAATAGTTGTATTTTCGAAATGATATGATCAAATAACATTTGAGATCCACGTTGCGCGGAATGATATTAATTATGTATACAAACTCTTTATACATTTATGATTTATTTTGTGTTCATTTACGTATGATGCAATAATAATTATATTGAATAACTGAGAAGCGGATAACTATTACGTATATAATTAAATTAGAGTGAGAACATAAATAAAAAACAATTCTCTTTGTTTACAGTAATTTTGTTGGTAAAAATAAAAATAAAATATTTATTTATTTTATGTGGTGATAGTATTAAAATTTAACAAATTTTTAATTATAGTATATGACTAGATATATAGTATATTTTAATATAAATATTTATTAATTGAGATTTTATACTCATATGATTTATTAACAATTTTATGTTTTCGTACAAAACTCTTATTATTATTACATTAAATATTTATTAATTGAAGCTTACTACTAATGCAAATTTTTGAAATTAACATGTTATATACTTTTCTATGATGTATATTTTAATAAACAATCTTGAAAATATATATATATATATATACACATATATATATTACACATCATATATATATATATTAAAGATAAAATTTATATTTATATGATTTTATGATCAATTTGTATCTGTTATAATAAAAAAAAGTTAACCATTGATCACAATGTCTAGTAATTATATAATCGTTTAAAAAACTTCAAAATAGCATATAAAAAAACTATTTTATTATATAGTTTAATGTGATTATTATCAAATCTTTATTTCAGAATAATTAATTTTCATATATTTGTTAACCATATTAGGTATTCTGTAGTTTTTATATAAAAAGAAGGGACAACATTCTCTTAATGTTTAATAATGTTAATAATATATAAAGGAGGTCCAATGGTATGGAAATGTAATTACTCTACTAAATATAGATTTTTTAATAGAAGATGTGAGAAGCCTCTTATGTGTAACACATCAGACATCTTGTAAATATATTACACTTCAAAAAATATTATTAAAAATGCTTTTCTTTAATATATAGGGGATTGTGTTCATTCTCTCTCTGATTCGATCCCTAAGTACTACACCTGATCTCTCTTGGCAAGAGTATTGTTTTGTGTTTAGGATTAAGAGTTAATTTGATACTTAAATGTTTAGGATATTATACATGCTAGAACAGTAAACACACCCATGTCAGAAGTTAACTCTACCATGAACAAACACGACATCTAAAGCATCACACAGAACAAACATGCGTTGATAGTGCATAACTAACTTATACACCATGCATTCTTCTCATAGAGACATATGATATCATAATAAGCGTCGCTAGCCCAACATTGTGGACCTCTTCGTAACCAATAGCGTCGAATGCAAACGTCTCCACACCCCTCTCTAGAAATATGCGTCTATATCAAACGTCTCTAAGCCCCTGCCTCCAGTATGCGTCGCTAGCTATGATTCTCTGAGCGCCCTAATAAGCGTCGCTAGTCCAGATTTCTCTGAACCCACTCTTGTCACATATTCCTACTCATAACTATGTATATATATTATCATCACTTAACATCACTCAATCCAAATCAAGTGAACATCTAGACTCTAATTCCAGTTTACATGCATTCAATATCACACAAGACTCATTCAATCAGACAGAACACGTTTCAAAACTAAAAGACGATAAAGAATTCTACACTAGTAAGACGCCGTTTAACGGAATAGCCCTCACTAGCCATGTGGGAAAGTGGTATCTAATGTCATGCTGCTCAAATAGACTCCAAATCTGAAATCAGGGAAAAATTTGAGTCAGAACGCCCTTCAAAACGGCTTAAAACAGATAAGCGGTGAACTAGTCAAAAAGTCAACATACTGTCAATGATCAACCCTGTTCAACTCTAACCCAAGTCGTCAACCATTGGCCATACTGAAATCGAATTGACCAAATGGTTCCTAAACGATTCGATTTCAATTGAACCAGATGTAAACCAATTAGAAAACCGGTTAAACCTAACTGAAATCAAATTCTCAATAACCAAGCAAACCAAAATCAGTTGACAAACAAACCGGCTTGATTGGTCAGACTGACTCGTTGAGTTGTCTCAGCCGAGTCGCGATCATCGACAGTCAGCGATTCACCGCGCGATACCATTGACCGATCGCCGGCGATGGTCCAAGGCGTGGCTTACCGAAAATCACCAGCGGTACGAGCGCAGCGTCGACGCGGCGACGGATTCCCCGAGGCGGATGACGTTGGTCAAAAATGGCGGCTCTGGCGAACGGCAGTCGGCGACGGTGGCACGTGGAATCTCACTCACGTGCGTCGATAGACTGCGGTGGCACGTGAATCTAACACATATGAAATCTCACGTGCGGGACTTCTGCCGCGCGTAAGGGCACGTAGTTGCGGCTGATCTTGGAGCTTGAACTCGTCTCGTGAGAAGAAACAGTGGTGGCCTAGATTTTCAGAATAATAAGAATTACAAGATATCATCGATTTTACTAAACGCTTACACAAAACTCAAATTAAAAAAGGTGGTTCATTATACTTTGTCGTTTTGCGGCGATCGACGACAAATTTGTTCTCTGACGTGGTGGTTGCGTCGCAACAGTCTAAATCTCAATGACAGTACAGTTTCTACAAAGATCTCATATTTAGGATTTTTTAATAAATATCTAAGTAGATCTATAATAGCAAATTCAGCTAGAGTTTCCTGCAAACCTAATGAATCTTGTTAGACTCGAACGACGGCAGTATTGGATCGTTGCATTTGTATAATATCGAAATAAAAATGTTGCGTTACATATAAAGTCTCGCGTGTCTACACTACAGCCTATACTCGCCGC
>CAJHQP010009859.1:0-20726 GCA_905132765.1 Moricandia arvensis
GTTGTGCTTGGCCTCAACATCTCAAGTTCAGACCACAAAGCTCTAAACTTTCCAAGGTGCTTTGTGAACTCCATGTCTTCTTGAGCTAGACTGTTGATGGCTCGCTTGATCTCAAACACACGAGTAAGGTTTGAGATGTTACCATATACCTTCTGAAGAGTGTCCCACAGGTCCTTTGCCTTCTCACAGTAGCTGTATGCCTCTAGGATAGATGGATCTAGAGAGCTTTGAAGGATAGACATCACCGTGTTGTCTTCCTGGATCCACTTCACTTCATCACATACGACAACCTCCTTGTCGCCTTCACGAGTAATGAGCTTTGAAGCCTCACCCTCAAGGATGTGGTTCCACAAACCCTTACTCCCCACTGCTGTCTTCACCACACGAGACCATAGGAGATAGTTTCCCCCCTTAAGTATCACTGGAATCACGGTTGTTTTGTTACTTTCCATCTTGAAGCTTTGCGGAATGAAAAAGGTGTTCTTGAGTGTTCTTCGTGAGATATGAAATCAAAACCCATATTTACGAGAACCTGGCTCTGATACCATGAAAGATTGAGTAGAAACAGAGAATAAACGGATAGAATAGAGTTTGAGAGAGACTAGAAGAGATTTGGAGACTAAAAGCTTGAAACTTGGTTAAGAAACCATTTCGAGATGAAGAACACGAAGAACACTAGAGAGAAATGAGAGAGACTCAAAAATTGCTTGCTTTGATTAATGAGAGGAGTTACAAATATATAGGGGAGGAAACAAGGGTTTACAACGGGTAGAAGATAAGGTTTAGGATAAGCTTTCTCGCCAAGCATGTGGAGTCAACCGGTCTTAGGCGCGCCTAATTCAAACTTGTGGCTGGAGTGCTTCACACGCGAGATTCCTTTGGCATCTTGACCAGATGCTCTTCCAGCACGAGCCAGCCTGTCCAACGCGCGCCTCAGTCAAGCTTGATCCGCCTGGTGACTAGTAAGAGTAACTCTGGGTCGAGTTACTCTTACCCGGGTAAGTTTTCTCGTCCAAGGTAAACTTTCTTTTACCCACTTGTACGGACCACTTGTACGGCCTTTTTTGGACCATCTGTACGGCCTTGTACGGACACCTCCAAACTTCTTCCTCTCCATTTCATAAGTCTTTTCCAGCCTTCCTAATAGATCATAACTCCATCTCTTATTCGGTTTAACATATCTTTAGATGGAATGAGTGTTAACCAGGTGTATTTAGATTTTTCATCAATGAATGTCACAAAATACTTATGATTATCCCTAGATATGCAAGGAGCAGTCCAAACATCAGAATGAATCAAATCAAAGCACTTCGCATACACAGTATATGATCTTGGAAAGACATTCTTACAATGCTTGCCTAAAATGCAAGCTTCACACTCATTATTTTCGAAAACAACACCTGGTAACATCAAGTTCAAAGCTCTAACATGAGGATGTCCTAGTCTAGCATGCCACAAAGCATTCTTATTCAAAGCAGAAGAAACAGTAGTAAAGGAACAACTAAAATCAGAAACAGGATCAAGCTCTTCAAGCATATATAACTCGCCCTTGGTAACTCCTTTTCCAATCATCCTTTGGCTCTCAATATCCTGAAACTCAACCTCGTTAGGACTGAATATCACCTTACAATTCAAATCATTAGTGCATTTCTTAACTGATAACAGGTTTGAAGTGAATTCAGGCATATAGAAAGCTCTTGAGTTCTTACTAAACAGTTTTAGATTTCCCACTCCTCTAATAGGAATCTTATCACCATTAGCAATCATGACATGACCATTAGCTGGTTCAATATCTTTGATCAGATTGGTGTCACTTATCATGTGATGGGAGGCTCCTGAATCTACTATCAAAGGTTTAGCTAAGCTATTAGCAATATGACAAGTACCTTTAGGAATAGAACAAGCAAGACTTTGGCGGTTCATTTCTAATGTCCTACCAGTTCTATCAGTCCTAAGATCAATCACATTCTCTAGCTTACTAGAAACCATTGAAGTGTTATAATAAGTGGATTTAGTATCTGGTTTAGTGAAGGAGATGAAGAACAGGTCTCTTCAACGGTCTGATTCTCCATTTAAACTTCAAATATGCTTCAAAATATTAATCTGGACGAGTTCCCACCTTCCTTGCCTTCCAAGTCACTCTAGGTTAAGTTTGGTTACTTGGAAACCAAGACTGTACGGACTGCCTTGTGTAGCAAGGTTGTACAGACCAAACTCTTTTCACGTATCTATTCTTCTCTTTGTTTTCTTTATCTCACAGATCAATGGACCACACTCAGCCATGCTTCTTTCTTCTCCATTCTAATAATGAATTAGTTCACAAGACTGTATGAACCAGTCTCAACTTGGAGTATCCGGATCACTCCTTCTTCTTCTTCTTGTTTCTTTATTTCTATGGATCATGAACCAGCTTCTTCTTCTGGTCATTCTCTTCTCTATCTCAACACTCCCCCTCAAGCTTGACCATAGGATATCCTTGGACAAGCTTGGAACCTTGAAGAAATCCCTCATTAAAACCTTAGTATGCAAAACCCAATGGGACAAAAACATACTAAGGAAAAAGAGTAGAAATCCCCAAGGCCTAGGGATTGGCCAGTGAGCCTTTGTGCCTTAGACCAGTGTGGTTAGATACAAAGAGCTCTGGATCACGGCCCTTTCTTGTGCTGCAAGGGTGAACTCCACCCCTTGCACACATCAACAACCCGGAACTCATCTCTTGGCCGGTTTGGTATCTCCCCTATCTTCTGACTACTCGCCATTCTGATGGGGTTAAGGACCTCTAGCTTCTACTTCAGAGAGCTCCAACAATGTTAATCATGATGGGGAGTGAACTCCACTTGAATCCCCCACTTGGTATGATATGGGCACGGGAAGCACCCTTCTCACACTGGATGGATAGAGGATGAGTATCAAGCTTTGGTGGATGGATGGAGGTGAGAATGGAATGAGTTCTTGCAGATGGAATGGAATGAGATGATAACCGGCTTGATTGCTCTTAGAACGGATCAGTGGAGGATGGGAAACAACAAATGGTCGTGTAACCAACTTGCTATCTCACTGGATGGAGGATGACGTGATGGTGGAGTGTGGATCCAAGCTGCTTGTTCGTATAAACAACTCAACAAGGACAAGGGATGGAGATGGAGTGAATAGATTGATGAACTCAATCAGATGGATCGAAAGTCGCCACAAGCTCTATGGAATAAGCTTGATAAGACTCGGCTGCTCTCTATGCTGCTTCTCACACACACGGAAAGACTTAGGGTTTTAGTTGCTAGGGGCAAACTGACTCATATATTTCAAAGTAGGTTAAAAAATACAAGGCTGCTTATAGGGGCTTATATACTCGCCGATGCAGCTATGCCCTTCTAGGGGTCTTTGAAGCAAATTTAATACAATGACTCAATCTTAGGACCTAATAAAAAGCATAGGCTAAACAATGCCTGGTTTATTCGAAAATGAAAGAAATAAAAGACCCAAAACCTGCAAGGAAAATCAAGTAAATAAAATATTGAAATATGCTTACCTTACTTACCTTTCTGGTGGATTTGAATTGTGGTAAGGTAGCCGTTGGGGTTAGGAGAAGAGCAGAAGTGTGAAGTGTTGTCGTTTAGAAAGCTTGCCTCCTCTCCTTGATACTCACCGTTTCACTTAAGTGGGGAGATGGTGAATAAGGAAACCATCTCTTTATGCGGAATGATAGACCATAGGATAGCATTATCTTTTGGACCGTCTTGTATAACATAAGGTTGAGTCTTCATAACCTCTGATCCAGAAATGGAGAGCTTGTCTAGACGGTTTGTGATGTCATCTAAGTTGGAGTTGCTATTAGCCTTGGCAAACAATCCTTCAATGGCTTCACAGAAGCTTGCAATCACCCCCTTGGTTCCTGATCTTGTTCTTGGTGCTTGTCTTAGGGTGGGGATGTTGATGTCTGGTTCTATGTCCTCATCATTCTCTCCCTCTTGAGAAGGTTCTGACCTCAGAACAGTTTCATCTGCATGAAAATAAGATAGATCAGACACATTGAATGTGGAAGATACATTTAACTCACCTGGCAGCTCCAGCTGGTATGCATTGTCATTGATCTTCTTCAGGACTTTGAAAGGGCCGTCTCCTCTAGGGGATAGTTTGGACTTCCTCTGGTTAGGGAACCTTTCTGATCTCATGTGTAACCAAACCCAATCTCCTGGTTCAAAAGAAACCTCCTTTCTGCCCTTATCAGCTTGCTTCTTGTTCAGCTCATTCTGGTGCTCTAAGTTAGCCTTGACCTTCTCATGAATCTTCTGCATCAACTCGGCCTTAGTCTCTCCTTCTTGACTAATCATCTGGTCCTTGTGGGGAATAGGTAGGAGATCCAGAGGTGTTGTTGGCTTAAACCCATACACAATCTCAAAAGGTGATAGCTTAGTAGCAGAATGTGGAACTCGGTTGTAAGCAAACTCAATGAAAGGTAGACAATCAAGCCAATTCCTCAAGTTCTTACCAACCGTGGCTCTCAGTAGTGTGGAGAGTGTGCGGTTCACAACCTCAGTCTGACCATCAGTTTGGGGATGGCAGGTTGTGGAGAAGAGCAGCTTAGTTCCCAGCTTCCTCCAAAGTGTTCTCCAAAAGTGGCTCAAGAACTTGGTGTCTCGGTCAGAAACAATGGTTCTAGGGATGCCATGAAGCTTCACCACTTCCTTGAAGAATAAGTCAGCAGTTTGGGATGCGTCATTGGTTTTGTTGCAAGGAATGAAGTGTGCCATCTTAGAGAACCGGTCTACTACCACAAAGATGGAATCCTTGTTTCTGATCTTTGGCAATCCTAGAACAAAATCCATGGAAATGTCTACCCAAGGTAGGTCAGGAATAGGCAAAGGAATGTATAATCCATGAGGATGTAACCTGGACTTTGCCTTGAGACAAATGATGCACCTTGCACAGAACCTCTCTACATCTCTCCTCAAATGTGGCCAGAAGAAATGCTCAGCTACAATGCTTAGTGTCTTGTCACGGCCAAAATGTCCCATGAGTCCCCCTCCATGTGCTTCTCTCAGGATCAGATCACGCATTGATCCTTGTGGAATACATAGTCTCTTATCCCTGAAAAGGAACTCATCTTGCTGAAAGAAAGACCCAAATGCTCCTTGTCTACACTGCTTGTAGATGTCTCCAAAGTCAGGATCCTCACCATACTGATCCTTGATGTGTTCAAAACCCATAACCTTAGCCTCCATCAATGAGATAAGCGCATGTCTCCTGGATAAGGCATCAGCTACAATGTTCTCCTTCCCCTTCTTGTACTTGATCACATAAGGGAATGATTCTACAAACTCTAACCAACGAGCATGTCTCTTCTTCAAAGTGTTTTGTCCTCTCAAGTACTTGAGTGTCTCATGGTCAGTGTGGATCACAAACTCCTTGGATAAGAGGTAGTGCTGCCAAGTCTCTAGTGACCTCACTAAAGCATACAGTTCTTTGTCATAGGTGGGGTAGTTGAGGGTTGCTCCATGTAGTTTCTCACTGAAGAATGCTACTGGTTTTCCTCCTTGAGTTAACACGGCTCCCACACCTGTTCCTGAGGCATCACATTCAATCTCAAAAGTTTTGTCAAAGTTAGGCAAAACCAAAACAGGAGCATTAGTTAAACTAGTTTTAAGTTTTTGAAAAGCTTCTTCCTGTTCAGTTCCCCATTTGAAGGCAACATCCTTCTTGATCACTGATGTCAGTGGGGCTGCTATGGTACTGAAGTCTTTGACAAACCTCCTGTAGAAACTGGCCAAACCATGGAAACTTCTCACATGGCCAATGGTGGTTGGGGTAGGCCAATCTTGCACTGCTTTGATCTTCTCCTCATCTACTTTCAGTCCCTGTGAACTAACAACAAAGCCTAGGAATACTAGTTGATCAGTGCAAAAGGTACACTTCTTAAGGTTAGCATATAGATGTTCTAGGCGTAAGGTTTCCAAAACCTTTTCAAGATGTTTAAGATGATCTTCTAAGCTAGTGCTATAGATCAAAATATCATCAAAGTAAACCACTACAAACTTACAGATGTATGCCCTTAAGACATGGTTCATGAGGCGCATGAAGGTGCTTGGGGCATTGGTGAGGCCAAATGGCATGACTAGCCACTCATAGAGTCCCCTTTTGGTTTTAAAGGCAGTCTTCCACTCATCACCTTCCTTCATTCTAACCTGGTGATAACCACTCTTCAGGTCTATCTTGGAGAAGATAGTGGCACCACTGAGCTCATCCAGCATGTCATCAAGTCTTGGTATTGGGTGTCTATACTTGATGGTTATGTTGTTGATGGCACGGCAGTCTACACACATCCTCCAAGTCCCATCTTTCTTTGGCACCAATAGAACAGGAACAGCACAAGGGCTTAGACTCTCCCTGATGTATCCCTTATCCATCAAGTCTTGCACCTGCTTCTCTAGTTCTTTGGCTTCCTCCGGGTTCACCCTATAGGCTGGGCGGTTTGGTAATGGAGCTCCTGGAATGAGGTCAATCTGGTGTTCTATACCTCTAATAGGTGGTAAACCAGTGGGTATGTCTTCTGGAAATAGATCCTGGAACTTCTCAATGAGTTGAACCACGGATGGGGGAAGTTCTTGTTCCTCATAACCTGTCAACACACCTTCCTTAAAGATCATTAGTAGCACCTGTGTTTTGCATTCTAATGATTTTAAAACTTGTTGGGAAGTGATGTATAGGTTAGTCTTACTGGCCTTGTTACCTTTGTCCATCTCTTTTTGCATGTCTAGGACTTGCTGTGGTGTCAAAGGAGCAAGGTTGTGCTTGCGGTTGTTGTGAGTGAAGCTGTAGAAGTTGGTGCGGCCATTGTGGATTGTCTCCTTGTCAAACTGCCAAGGTCTTCCCCAGCAGGAGATGTCCAGCTTGCATAGGAACAACATCACAAGTCACCTGATCAGCATATCTGCCTATGCTGAATGGGATCACCACTTGTTCACCAATCTTCAACTCAGTCTCATCATTCAACCACTTGAGCCGGTATGGCTTTGGGTGCTTTGTCTTCTTGAGACCTAACTTGTCAACCAAGTACTTGCTAGCAACATTAGTACACGAGCCTCCATCTATGATCAGACTGCATACCTTAGAGTCTATGGTGCATCTAGTGTGGAAAATGTTTTCCCTTTGAATGGTTTCTGGTTCAAACATAGCACTTAGGGCTCTCCTGGTCACAAGTATCTCTCCCTCATCTGGATAGTCAGTGATCTCTTCATCAGTACCAGCCGTTTCTTCTTCAGTCTCTTCTTGAGTCTCATATCCTCCATCTTCCCTGAGGATCATTACTCTCTGGTTGGGACAGTCTCGAGCATAATGTCCCTTCCCTTGACATTTATAGCAAGTAATGTCACGGTTCCTAGGTGCAGCACCCTTTCCTTGATCAGTCTTGTTGCTCTTGGAAGCCTCTGGTGCTGAATTCTTCTTGAACCGGCTCTCAACTTCAATGGACTTGCCTTTGTCATTGTTCTTTTGTATTGGTGGTGTCCAAGTGCTCTTGCCTCTACTGGTGGCTATGGTCTTCCTCTTGATATGTTGCTCGGCTTGAATAGCATAGTGCAACAAGTCATGGAAGTGCTCATAGTTCTGCCTTTCCACCTTTCTTGTAATCCGGTCTTGTAAACCATCTAAGAATTGTGCCATCAAGGTCTCCTCAGAGTCTTGTACCTCTAGACGGTTCCTGAGTGCATCAAACTCCTCATAGTATTCTTCTACTGACTTGTTCCCTTGAGTGAGTTTCCTGAACCTCTTTTGCAAGTCTCTGTAGTAGTAACTTGGCACATATCTCTTCCTCAGCAAGGCTCTCATGTCATCCCAAAGAGTAATAGGACCACGTCTAAGCCTTCTCCTTTCTGAAGTCTCCCTATCCCACCATGACAAGGCAGTGTCAGTGAGTTGGGCAGCAGCTAGAGAGATCTTCCTTGCCTCCGAGTAGTTATAGTAATCAAAGATGTATTCCATCCTTGTCTCCCAGTCTATGTAAGCATCAGGGTTAACCTTTCCAGCAAAGGTTGGTGGCGTGAGCTTCAAGTCTTTGCCTCCCTGCCATGGATTCTCTTCTTCTTGATCATAGTTTCTGCCCCGGTTCCTTCCTCTATCTCTGGCATTCCTCCTAGGTGGAGGGTGTTGCTCTTCTTCTTCCAGACTAGGCATATCACTATCAGTCTCATCTCCTTCTGGTGGTTGCTCTTGTTGTCTTTGTTGGCCTCTTGCCGGATTGTTGTTGGGATTATTGGCCTGAGCTGTTGGTTCTGCTCCAGCCGAGCCATCCTCTCACTTATGGATTTCATAGTAGCTAGGAGTTGAGCTATGGTCGCAGCATCAGTGGATGAAGTGCTATCTCCCATTGCTTTTCCTACAAGACCTTTCAAGAACAAGTGAAAATATTGGGGGTGGAAGTTAAACAAGTAACAATATGCAAGAATGTGATTGATCTAATGCAAATGAATGTGTAATGGACCGGTTTTAGGAGATAACAATACGCAAAGATGTTTGCAGCAAAAGTTATGTCCTAAGTTCCAATTAAGGAAAGTTCGACCACCCAATATGAATAGGTATGCAATATGTTTTTTTTTTTTTATAAGTATGATATGCAAATGCGAAATTGAAATAAGATGAAATAAAGAATTAACTGATGTAACTAAGGTAAAGCAGTAACTTTTTTTAGTTTTTTTTTGAATATTCGAATGCAAGAAAGCAAAATGGAAACCGAGATATGCTTGGTATGGAAAAGGAAACTGAATATGCAAGCAATAACTCTAAACACTTTTTTTTTGATTTTTCTGCAAGGTAATCGAATCAAAACACTTAACAACTCGTCTTCTTTCTTTTGTTTTCGTTTTTCTAAACTAAGAACTCAAGCAACTATCAATGGCAGAAATCCAAAACACAAGCAAAACACAAAATTTTTATGGTTTTTCTTAACAGAATGAAACGATTTAGATGAAAAGGAAAGAGTTAACCTGATTAGGAGCCTTTCGGCTCTGATACCAAAATGATATGGGCACGGGAAGCACCCTTCTCACACTGGATGGATAGAGGATGAGTATCAAGCTTTGGTGGATGGATGGAGGTGAGAATGGAATGAGTTCTTGCAGATGGAATGGAATGAGATGATAACCGGCTTGATTGCTCTTAGAACGGATCAGTGGAGGATGGGAAACAACAAATGGTCGTGTAACCAACTTGCTATCTCACTGGATGGAGGATGACGTGATGATGGAGTGTGGATCCAAGCTGCTTGTTCGTATAAACAACTCAACAAGGACAAGGGATGGAGATGGAGTGAATAGATTGATGAACTCAATCAGATGGATCGAAAGTCGCCACAAGCTCTATGGAATAAGCTTGATAAGACTCGGCTGCTCTCTATGCTGCTTCTCACACACACGGAAAGACTTAGGGTTTTAGTTGCTAGGGGCAAACTGACTCATATATTTCAAAGTAGGTTAAAAAATACAAGGCTGCTTATAGGGGCTTATATACTCGCCGATGCAGCTATGCCCTTCTAGGGGTCTTTGAAGCAAATTTAATACAATGACTCAATCTTAGGACCTAATAAAAAGCATAGGCTAAACAATGCCTGGTTTATTCGAAAATGAAAGAAATAAAAGACCCAAAACCTGCAAGGAAAATCAAGTAAATAAAATATTGAAATATGCTTACCTTACTTACCTTTCTGGTGGATTTGAATTGTGGTAAGGTAGCCGTTGGGGTTAGGAGAAGAGCAGAAGTGTGAAGTGTTGTCGTTTAGAAAGCTTGCCTCCTCTCCTTGATACTCACCGTTTCACTTAAGTGGGGAGATGGTGAATAAGGAAACCATCTCTTTATGCGGAATGATAGACCATAGGATAGCATTATCTTTTGGACCGTCTTGCATAACATAAGGTTGAGTCTTCATAACCTCTGATGCAGAAATGGAGAGCTTGTCTAGACGGTTTGTGATGTCATCTAAGTTGGAGTTGCTATTAGCCTTGGCAAACAATCCTTCAATGGCTTCACAGAAGCTTGCAATCACCCCCTTGGTTCCTGATCTTGTTCTTGGTGCTTGTCTTAGGGTGGGGATGTTGATGTCTGGTTCTATGTCCTCATCATGGTAGACCAATTTGGATCATGAACTCCATTACCTGCAACTGATCTCTAGACAGCAGAACGCCTGCAACTTGTAACTGGTGTAACTTCCAAACCGTAACTCCTTTTAGACTGATTCCAATTCGCCGCGTGCCCTTGATGAGTGTAGAGTGTAGGGAAATTAGTTTCATGGTAAAATTCTTCATGGTTAGGATGTTATCCTCCTTTTCCTGAGACATGCCAGTGTGAACTCCATCACTAGCATTCTTCTTCTTCTTCTTTGATCTGAGTGAACTCCACTTCTGATCTTCTGGTGAGGCTATGGACGTCTTGAACCTTCAGAATACTCACCAATACCCCTCCTCAAGCTTGATCCAGAGAGTATAGGTGATGGACCAAGCTTGAAAGGTGAGCAAAGATGAGTATTGGACCAGGAGCTCAACACCTAACCAGGCTGCGCTTCTTCAACCGATCCACGTTTGGTTTCTGCTCCAATGCCTTACACCACACTTCTTCTTGCGTCTCATGAACCAGAATCTCAACACCTAACCAGGCTGCGCTTCTTCAACCGGTTTCACACACAAAACATCTCTCCATGGTCAGGAATATACAGACTCTGTAGGCTCTGAACTCATGGGCCTTTTTCTCCATGGACAGGAATATGCATCTTGTGCAGGCTCTGAACAACATGGGCAAAGTCTTCTTCTTTGTCTTGATTTGATGATGGATAGAGACAACACTTATGTACCTGAAACATCACTCAAACTCCAGCAAGAATCAGACCACACACACTAGGATCAGACTTTGGTAACTTACCAATCCTGATCCCAATGCTTTAAGAAAATGCAATGGACAGAATCTAAACAACTCATTCAGTTCAAATCCATGCAACCAATTCACTAAATGCTCAGGTATGATAACTCATCAATTACAAGGCATCTAGGCTCAATTTATCACACATATGACAATAGCAGAATGCAATGACAATTTATGACAGTAGCATAGACTAGACAACTCATCTAATCAAGCTACACAACTATGAATACAACACATGGCCAGAAAACTCTCCTAGACCTTTTGTGAGAATAGAGAGAAAATGGTGATAATGAACTGGAGAATGAATTTGGTGAAGAGAATCAGCTTCTGGTTTAGTTTGGACCAGAAAGACTGAGAATCAAAGAGAGAGTGTTTTTGAGAGTTTAAGTGAGAATGATGGGATTATGGAGAGTGTTTCTGATCTTCTGGTTTAGTATAGACCAGAGACCATGAAGGATGGACGAAATTATGAGTGAGAGTATTTGAGAGTTTGTGAGAATAAGAGATTAAGATAATAAAGTAACCAGAGATTTGTTGAAGGAAATAGTTAACTTATCACTTCAGAGAGTATCAGAGATTATGGAAAGT
This sequence comes from Moricandia arvensis, assembly GCA_905132765.1. Lineage (NCBI taxonomy): Eukaryota > Viridiplantae > Streptophyta > Magnoliopsida > Brassicales > Brassicaceae > Moricandia > Moricandia arvensis. The sequence continues at coordinate 11,488 of CAJHQP010009859.1, forward strand.
TTCTGAGTATGAGAGAGTATGAGACTTTAGAGAGAATATGAGAGTGTATGAACCAGAGAGAATAATGAAGGAGGAGGCTCAATTCTCCTTAGGAATTTCGTGGGTACATGTAGGGGGCTTTATAGCCAAGTTACTAGACAAAACAACAACATTAAACTAACAATAAAACAGTGAAATTAAAATACTATTATGAAATGAAGTTCAGAGCTGGTTGAGACAGACTGGTGTGGAGCAGGCTGTGGCATGGACAGTCTGGCACGTCCAGAGGAAGAGAAAGTGACTGGAGGAAGAGGGCACATTCTGCTTGGTGTGATAGTGACAGGTCCAGCTGGTTCTCCAAAGCACCCATGTGACTTCTTCTTGTCCAAATCAAACCAGAACTGAGTAATTCCATTCAAACTTGATTCCCTTTACTTCTGGAGGCTACCAACGTCCATATTAAGTCTCCCCAACTCCTTTCTTCCCTTTCAAGGTAAGTTAGGGCAAGATGAGTTGCTTGTGGAGCAAGACTATACGTACAGATTCAAATCTGCTTGTTCCAGATGCTTGATTTGCTTGCTCCTGATTTGCTTGGTCTCTTCATCAACTCCAGCTTTGTTTGTTCATTCCAACACTCCCCCTCAAGCTTGACCATAGGAATCCTTGGGCAAGCTTGGAACTGAGATTACTTGCCTCATTAAAAACCTATTTATAGGGAAAAAGAGTACAAGCAATCCAGTCTTCTTTTGGGCATCTTTATTTGCAAGTAAGGCACGCCCTTTCCTTGCTTCACACTTCAAATGGTTCCTCTTGAACCTTCTTCTTAATTCACAGCTTGTCTCCCCCTTGCTTCTGGCTTCTTTCCTTCTTCTTGGGTTGAGATCAATCCAACATGTCTTTAGGATGATAATGAGGAGTGTCTGCCCTCCTGGATTTCACTTTAATCCCTCACTTCATCCTTCTTCAGAATGGCCTTGCAACGTGACTTGTAGAACTGACTTGATAGGGGGACTTTGCAAAGAGTTAGCTGCCATCTTTCCAGTGAACTGCCTTCTCTTTGCTCAGCCAAGTATATCCCTAGTCAACTCCACTTTTTCCTTTGCTTCAGCTTCAACAATGGGTCATTGGCTTCTCATAAACACCCCTCCTCAAGCTTGACCAGAGAATGAGAGTATATGGCCAAGCTTGAAGTTGAGAGCCAATGAAAGCCAACACCTTGAGACCACAGCCCTCTTGGCTTGAATTGTGGCCTTTCTCTCTTGAGGAACCTCCTGTTCACCCTCTTGGCTTCAGGTAAGACCTCTTGAGCAATCTCTCCACAATACCAATCTTCCTCTCTACCATCTTGGGAGTTAATGAACACAATCAGTGTCCAAAGTGTTGTTGGGTAGTGGGAAATCTCTCCTGTTGGATTTTCACCAGAGTATAAGGATCTGGGTTTGTGTGTGATGAACAAGCCTTTAAGGCAATGATGAACACGAAATGAAGAAGAGAATGGGTTCTGGTTACTTGTGTTTACTTGAATCAGAATCAGAGACTAAAGGAGACTTAGAGAGATTAAAGAGACTAAGAAAAGGGTAGACTAAGAGGGATTTCGATCCAAGAACTACAAGCTTTTTATTTCTGGAAGTGGAGAGGGGTTTTCCCCCTTACTCCCTTAATATTTACACTTGACAGAGATACAATATATATAGAGAAATGGAGAGGCTACACGGATCAAAACCCTAAGGAATAAGCATGTGAAGTCAAGGTAACCAGGCTGGTTTATTTGAATCTTGTGGCTCAGAAGCTCCACACGTTTGGACAGGCTGGAAAGGCTCTTCCTTTGCTTTTGGGCGGATGGATAAGAAACCTTATCCATAAACGGCTCCTTTCTTCCTTCTTCCTTCCTTTGGTGAGTGGATAAGGTTATCCACACCTTGGCTCCTTCCTGGAAGCTCCCTTGGCCTAATATACCAAGGCATCTTCCTTTGGTCGCCTAAACCCTTCCTTTACACCCAAGATTGATCTTCACTTCAAACCCTAACCCTTCCTTGCTTCACAAGTCTTGAAGCTTCCTTGGCAAACACGTCTTGGTTATTTTAGGGTCACTTTATGTGCCCTAACCTTCCCAAGCCTTAAACTCATCTTCAAAGATCAAATGGTCGAGTTTAAATGTTTGTGGGTCGAGTCTGGTCCGTACGGATCCGTACAGGCCGTACAGGCCGTACGGCCATCCGTACAACTCACCCAAACCTTGTTCCATTTGATCCCTACTCTTCACCAAAGCTTCCCAAGGTCTTCCTTAGACTTCTCATTGATGTTCCTCAGTCTCTTGCACACTCAGAAGCTGTCCACAGCCTTTTCCATACTTGTTGCACAAGATCCTTCACACCTCACTATCTTCTTTGCCTCCATCTCTCATAAGTTTCATTGTGTATCTCTTCAAGTTAACACTCCCCCTCAAGCTTGACTCTAGTGATCCTAAGTCAAGCTTGGAACCTTGAAGTCACTCCTCATTAAAAACCTTATGAGAGAAAACCCTCCTTAGGGATAAAACCCTCATAAGGAAAAGAGTAAGCTCCTTCAAGGCCTAGGGATTGGCCAGTGAGTTCTTTGTGTCTCAACCAGTGTGGTGGACACAAAGAACTCTGGATCATGGCCCTCACTGTGGTGCAAGTCTGGACCGACTCTCATTGCACACCACTAACTTTTCTTGAGCTCATCTAGCTCATCTCCTACTGATCTTGGTCTCTCCCCCTTTCACCCAACTTCTTGTTGGGTTAAGTGCTCGGATTACCAAGATTCAAACTCCATTGAGTATCATCTTCTTTCTCTGCCTTGGTTGCTTCTTCTTCTTGAATAACCACCAAGGACTCCATCTTTACAGATCATTGAAGCTTCTCAATACTCCCCCTCAAGCTTGACCATGTGGAACAAGTCAAGCTTGGAAGGACAGCTTCATGATCTTGATCAACACACCACTGCCCACTCCTTTCTGATCTCGCCACCTTGAATGGAATGCTGGAAGATACCTCAGCTAACTCTTCAACCACCTCACTTCAGAAGCCGCATTGTAGAGTCACCTTCTTCTTCACACAGCCAAGAGTGCTCTGACCACTCTCTTGTCTAGACTCGCCAATGTCTAAACCCGGATGGCTCCATCTTCTATTCCTGGTGCAATGGTGAGGAGGAACCAGGTCTTGAACTTAGATCATCAGGTAGCTCACTCAAGTCCCCACCTCAAGCTTGAATTCAGTCTAGGTTCAAGCTTGAAAGTGAGCCTGAATAAGCATTCAAACCAGGAGCACACCACCCCAACAGCTGCGCTTAAACCACTGGTCCACCTTCATGTCTTCAGCTTCAAGTACCCTTCAGGTCACCGGCCTCCTCAAGCTTCAGTGATGACCTTCTCTTCTTGTGTGCCTTGAACCAGGAGCTCAACAACCTTCATGGTCTGCGCTTCTTATGAAGAACAGCCCTTTAGGGCGAGATGAGAGCTTGAAATGATTAGAGAGAGGTCTGATGTGATTAGTGTGAATCAAGAACAGAAACAAGAGATTTAGAGAGATTAAGAGATTAAAGTATAAGAAAGGGGTAGATTAAGGGTTTCTGATCAAGAACACACTTTGTTTATTATGAAGGAGAGGGGAAATCCCCCTTACTCTCTTATAACCGGCTACTGCACCAAGAACCTTCCCATTGCTCCACATAATGGACCAAGCCTTCCTCTTGTTCCGGATTGGTGTTGAACAAAAGACACTCCATGTGAACCTGAAACAACACTCAAACTCCACACAAGATAAGACACATTTGCATTGGGATCAAACCTTGACTAATCATCAAGTTTGATCACCAATGTCACAAGCTTTGCACTTAGACAGCATCTCATTATCATTGAGATCCATCTAATGCAAGCTTACCACTCTCTAAATGCTATCACAAAGCACTTAGGCAACCATTCCCTGCCTTAAACGACCCTTAGACATCAGTCTAGGTGTCTCAACCTTAAGGCAGCCCCAATGACAAGAGTATGCAACAGCCTTAACCCATTTACTTCATGAATGCAAAACGGATTAGATACAACTATCTATCACCCTAGCAAGACATTCATAAGAACAGAGACTAAGCATCAATGCCATTTCCAAACACCAGACCCAAATGCTTTACTTTCAATCAGTTTCTATTCATGTATGCAAGCAGATTCAGAACATGCTATCTAATATCATGTCAAGCAACATTTAGAACTGGAGCAAGCACTTTAAACACTCAACTATTCAAAACGAGTCATCTAAACATCCTGGGATAGATTCTAAACTTCATATCTAGCAATCTTAAACACATCCTCAGGTCTCAAACACATCACACAACACATTCAGTTCATAAAGGATCAAGCTTTATAACAAGGGACAGTAGGTTCTTACAAACAAGGAACTAGTGTTAGTTCCTTGAACACCTTTGAATCATGGCAAGATCAGGGGCTATTGGTTGCGCCTCCAACACCTCCTTCCTCCATGAACCTTCCCTTGGACTCTCCATGCCTAAAGTCCCCACCTTTCTTCATACTTTGGTCGCCACCACCTATTGAGAGGAAGAACCAGAAGAGAGGAAGTTAGAATGATCATAGTAGACAAAGAAGAGAAGAAAATCAGATACTTGTGGAACAAGGCATTCCGTACAGACTTGATATTCAAGGCACTCAAGGGGAGACCTAACTTGACTTGGAAGACAAGTTACTCATGTGAGTTTTAGAGATTCAGAGAGATTTTAAAGGAAGAACATGATGAACAAACTGAAGAACATGAGAGAGAAGGGAGGTTTTCGTGGACAGAAGAATAAGGAATGAGGAATTGTATTTTCTTACCTAATATCAGGTTACAATATGGCTCTTTAATAGCCTAAGAGCAGGATTATCCGAGAAACCAGGTAAGTTTCTTGTTTTTTTTTTTTTAAAAAAAATTAATAAAACACCAATCGCGGGCCACCACGTGTCAGTGGGGCCCGCGAATAGTGTAAAAACCCCAAAGTTATCGATCCTTGATTAGGGAGTTTGGGAAGCGGTTTTTGGTTTTTCTTGTGAGCCCCACCTACTTTTTACCCCTTAGAAACCCTCTCCACTCACCCGATAATCATGGTCTAAGACATATAAGAGAGTGGGAAACAAAACATAATGGGAAACCAGACAAGGTGAAAGTGAAAAATAAAGAGGGGACAAGGTTAAAGTGTGCAGTGTGCTTGGTCTCCATTTGCATTTGAATTTAAATTCAAATGCCAATCTGGGCGAGCTTTGCCTTGCCTTGCCTTCCAAGGCACTCTTCCTTAGGTTTGGTTATACTTGGCAGTCAAGTCTTGTACACTTCTTCAATCATCCGAGTTTATTATGAGGTCTTGTCTTCTTTATTTCCAGCTTATTTATTCTTCATCTCAACAACTCATTTGCCTGGTTCCAGAGACAAAGGAATACTTATTTAAATAGTATTCAGGTCAGCAAGAGAAGGGGAGAGACGTTGGAGAAGGTGGTCACATGCTGAGTTAAGTTTGAATTCAAACAATGGACCTGTCCCTTTCTGTTGGTCTGGACGAGCCTGCCTTGTCTTCTTATGGCATAAAGCTTCCTTGTCTTCTTATGGCAGAAGGCCAGAACCTTATTTTATTCTTTTATGTCTTCTGCCTTGTTTATTTATAGAATGTACCTAGGAACTATTCTAAGCAAGGAGAATCACTCCTCTCTTTCTCAGTTTACTCTCCCATCTCCCATCTCTCCTCTCTACGAAATCACTCTCTCTCTCTCTCTCTCTTCCTTCTGTGTTCTTCATGTTCTTGCTGTTCTTCAGCCTAATCTCCTCTAAACTCACTTAAACTTACATGGTATCAGAGCTACTCAAGCTCCTAAACCTCTATTCTTCTTCCGCAATATACTTTTCCTTCATCTTCTTTCAAGTTTCCAGCAAAACCTAACTATTATCCAGTGGATAATAGCAAGGGTCCTCTGTTTTTCCTCTGTTTTTCCTCTGTTTTCCTCTGTTTTTCCTCTGTTTTCCTCTGTTTCTGTCGAGTTCTATCTTTTGCTCTTGTTTCTTTGGGTATATCATTCAGATTCCTGGAGTATACAAGTTGTTCTTGAGAGTCTTTCATTTCCAGTTTGCCAAACTCTCAATTTTTTCAGAAGCACTCTATTACCCAACGGTCCATAGCATCTAAGATGGAGCAAAACAAGGCTGTTGTGGTTCCAGTAACCTTGAAAGGGTTAAACTACCTTCTCTGGTCAAGACTTGTGAAGACTGCCCTTGGAGGTCGTGGCTTATGGAGTCATGTGACAGAAGGTCAAGCCCCAAAGCTGGTAACACAAGGTGAAGATGGCCAAGAGGTTGTAGCTGTTGATGAAACCAAATGGGTTCAAGAAGACTTTCTGGTGCTGTCAGCCATCCAAAACTCTCTAGAACCAAGTATCCTAGAGGCCTATTCCTACTGTGAAACCTCTAAGGAACTATGGGATACTCTGTATAAGGTGTATGGGAATGTCTCCAACCTTAGCAGAGTCTTTGAAGTGAAGAGAGCCATTAACTCTCTCAAGCAAGAAGACATGGACTTCAATCAGTTCTTTGGGAAGTTCAGGTCACTGTGGGCTGAGTTTGAAATGCTCAGACCGAGTTCAACTGATCCAGTGGTGTTAAATGAAAGGCGTGAGCAAGACAAGGTCTTTGGACTGCTCCTGACCCTTAACCCTTGCTATAATGATTTGATTAAGCACATACTCAGAGCTGAGAAGCTACCATCCCTGGATGAAGTGTGTGCTCAAATCCAGAGGGAACAAGGGTCAGTGGGTTTGCTTGAAGGGAAGGGAGAGCTCACCATGGCACACAAGGTGGAAGTAGCAGTAGCTAACAAGGGATACTACAAGCAGGATGATAGGAAGGTGTGGGTATGTGATCATTGCAAGAAGAAAGGCCACATGAAGGACAAGTGCTGGATCCTTCATCCTCATCTCAAACCTGCCAAGTTCAAGGAGCCAAGGAGTCAGTACATGGATGCAAGAGCACACTTCTCCTCGGACACACCAGAACCATCCACACCATCTATGTGCTCAACCATGTGCTCTCATGTTGGCTCAAATGCAGCTGGTGAAGCCAAAGACATGACGACAAGTGTTCTGTCGACCTTGAGGACCACTCAGGATGAGACTATCAAGAGGTCAGACCTTGATGCTCTCATCAAAGCCCTCAAGGAGAACTCTGGTATTGTTCTTGGAACCTCCTTAAATGCATTACACACTACTGATCAGAATCCTAAACCACTAGTTGTAGATTCAGGGGCTTCTCACCACATGATTAGTGATGCTAGTCTAATTAGTAACATAGAACCTGCCTTAGGTAATGTGATGATAGCTAATGGTCAGAAAGTACCCATTAAAGGTATAGGGAACTTGAAACTGTTTAACAAAGATTCAAAGGCATTTTACATGCCTACATTCACTTCAAATTTGTTATCTGTTAAAAAGGCTACCAGTGATCTGAATTGCCTTGCTGTTTTTAGTCCTAATGATGTCTACTTTCAGGATATTGAGACCAGTAGTTTACTTGGCAAAGGTGTGACCAAGGAGGGCTTGTATCTGCTTGAAGACACCAAATGCTTGTCTGATTTATCTTATGCTTTTAGTTCATCTCATGTTTTACCTAAAGATGCAATGTGGCATGCTAGACTAGGACACCCTCACTCACGTGCACTGAGCTTGATGTTGCCTAGTATTTCATTTAAGAATGATAGTTGTGAGGCTTGTATTCTTGGCAAACATTGCAAATCTGTTTTCCCTAAATCAGTAACCATGTATGAAAGTTGCTTTGATCTCATTCACTCTGATGTTTGGACTGCACCCTGTTTATCTAGAGAAAACCATAAGTATTTTGTGACTTTTATAGATGAGAAATCGAAATACACTTGGTTAACCTTGCTTCAATCAAAGGATAGGGTGTTAGAAGCCTTTATAAACTTTCAAAACTACATAACTAACCATTTCAATGTTAAGATCAAAATTCTTAGATCAGACAATGGGGGGGAGTACAGCAGTAATGTTTTCAAAGCACATCTCAACAAACATGGGATTATTCACCAGACAAGCTGCCCTTATACTCCACAGCAAAATGGTGTAGCTGAAAGGAAGAATCGACATCTAATGGAGGTGGCCAGAAGCATGATGTTTCACACCAATGTTCCCAAAAGGTTTTGGGGGGATGCTGTGATCACTGCTTGCTACTTAATCAACAGAATTCCTACTAAGATCCTCCAAGATGTCTCTCCTTATGAGGTACTAAACAAGACATATCCATCTATTGACCATTTGCGTGTGTTTGGGTGTGTGTGCTTTGTCTTGATACCAGGTGAACTAAGAAACAAGCTTGAAGCTAAAAGTGTCAAAGCCATCTTCATTGGGTATTCACCAAACCAGAAAGGCTACAAATGCTATGTTCCAGAAACAAGAAAGGTTATGGTCTCTAGAGATGTGAAGTTCTTGGAATCAAGAGGCTTCTATGATGAGAAAAGTTGGGATAGCTTGAAGGATCTGTCTCAAGCCCCCTCAGATAGAGCAACTAATCTAAGGGTACTGATGGAGAATCTGGGAATCAGTTTTTCAAACCCACCAGTGGCGCCTAACACAACCTCTCCTTCAGCTGAAACTGGACCAGAGGGTAAAGAAGCCACTCATCCTGATCCTGCAGGGGGAAAAGATCATGAACCAGAACAACAACAAGGTTCAGAGACTCATGATCAGGAGAGTGTACTACATGAACAAGAGACTGCTCAAGTTCAAGATGAAGTAGAGCAGCAAGAAGTTCAGGTTCAACCATTAAGGAGGAGTACAAGGACCAGGAATCCTCCTTCAAACTGGAAGAACACAAGGGTCTACTACAATAGTCAAGCAGTAGCTCATCCAACATCAGCAGTATGTTCTCTTGCAAGATTTCCACTTGAGCATCAAGCTTTCATCACTGGGTTAGATCAGGGATCTGTACCAAGGTCATATGAGGAAGCTATGGAGAGTAAGGAATGGAGGGACTCTGTTGATGATGAAGCAAATGCCATGATCATCAATGATACCTGGTTTGAAAGTGAACTCCCAAAGGGCAAGAAGGCAGTTTCAAGCAAATGGGTGTTCACCATCAAGTACCTACCAAATGGCAAGGAAGAGAGAAAGAAGACGAGACTAGTTGCAAGGGGTTTCACCCAGACCTATGGAGAAGATTATGTGGACACTTTTGCACCAGTAGCCAAACTTCATACAATTC
>CAJHQP010009860.1:0-20720 GCA_905132765.1 Moricandia arvensis
TGAGATGGAGAGACAACCTAGCCATTGTTCCTATTAGAGCCTGCTACTATGTGTGTATAGTTGCATGTGTTTATGGTTTGATATTTTAGTTATTTTATCAGATTGATGTATTTAATGTTTGAAATTTTATTTATATGTGTAAGAGTCATGATTTAAAGTTAAAGTTTTATTTTATCATGATTTACTAAGTTTATTATGCATGATTTTTGGATTTAAAATCTCATGAAATCTTGTTTTATGTTGAAAATGGTGTTTTAGCTAAAAATGTTGAAAATAATGACATTTTGATAATTATTTAAAAACAAATTTAAATGAATAATTATTTTTGAATTAATGTTTTGCATGTGTCATTTGAAGGATACATATGTTGTGGACTTGTCATATGGTTGGACACATGTTATACAAATGTCATTTTGTGGAGACATTTGTAGAGATGTGTCATTTTGTTAAAAGATTTGTCCATTTATGAGCATGCAAATAATTATATATATATTTGGGTTCTTCTTTTATTTTGTTAAATCTATTTTAATAAGTAATTATCTTATTTAAGTGGGTTTAATTTTTAAATAAACGGATTTATTCTATTATAAAGTTTAAATAGTTGGACTTGTTTAATTAAAATCCAGATCCACGATTCAGAAATATAATCTTACAGCAATTGGCGGCTTTGATCCATGGTTGCTTGAGTGTTTTCCCTACACTCTATCCATCTGTTTAAATATTTCGGAAGTTTATGGTGACTATTTTTGGCTCCAAAAATGATGATTAAAGTTTAAAATTATAAAGCATGGTTTTGTGTAGATCAAGGTATAATAACAATAAGGTTAAAATTAAGGAAAATTATTAATCAAGGGTTTCCATTAATCCACGTTGAAATTATCTCAGTATCCTGTGGGCTCTTTTCGGCCAATTTTAATGAAATTGAATTAATTGGAGGTCATGAATTTTTTCTATGCGGATGGCGATAAACCCAAAGAAAATTTGTCATATGGCAAGATAAAATATATGAAAATATTACCTATAAATAATAATTCATTAGGTTGCCATGTGTATAGTAGTTAGCCCAAAGGATAACTATTATATGACACATTTGAATATCATTTTTTTCATTGCATTGAGACATCTGTTGCGAGTCATGATTAATTTCCAAAGACAAAGGAAATGATGTCGTGATGATGTCTTGTTAGGAGACATTGAAAGGATTTCGCATTTGATTGTGATAAGATGATTTGGTTTAACATGTTTTTCCTTAATTTTCAATTATGCAATTTGTATCAAGTATCTCCTCCAACATTTCTTCTATTCCAACGCTAAATGGATCCACCTTTTGGGAACGGAAATATTGCTTGATGATAGCTCTTGCCTTAATAGGTCATGACTTTCCATTCATAGAGGATCGTCCAACGATGACAGATTCAAGTGATCAGTATCACATCAAACTTGAACATTGGGAGACCTCTTACCACATATGTCTTATGTTGATTAAGCTTTCTATTCCATTACTCTTTAGGGGCACTGTGTCCTATACGGTGGTGTTACCTAAGAGTTACCTCATTGCTTTGGAGAAGAGCTTTGCCATGCTGAAACGATTATGCTTTTAGCAAGGCATGGGAAGTATTCGAGAGTATATCTTGAAAATCTCTAACACAACCTCCAAGCTAAAGGCACTTGGACTCTCTTTGGCTGATGATATTCTCTTGTGTTTAGTCTTGAGATCGCTCCCTGGAAAGATTTCTCAATTCAAAGTGAATTATAATTTTCAGATAGAAAAGTGGAATATGAACGAGTTTATCGCTCAGTTTGTTCAGGAAGAGGAAATGCTGTGTAAGGAAAAGATAGAGAGTGCTCATGTCGCTACCACCTCAAAGGGGAAATCACCTAATTTTAGGATGAAGAAAAAGGGCTATTGATTCAGAACTTGAGGTAGGTCAAAATAAGAATTACCTCAGGTTAAAAGAAGTAGGCATTAGGTAATGCCAAAGATCAGTAATACTTCTTTTGCCATAAGAAAGGTCACATGAAGAAGGCATGTGCTAAGTATGACTCTAGCTTTTGTTTGTTCTGAAGTTAATTTAGTACTTGTACCTAAGGATATGTGGTGGGTTGACTAAGGTGATACAACTCACATAATTATATCAATACAGGGTTGCCTTCATTATCGAAAACCCAACGAAGCTGAAAAGTTGATTTATGTGAGAGATGGTAAAGGGGTTAAAGTGAAGCAATAAGAAACTTTAGGATTTTGTTAAAGACTGGTTGTTTTATAGATTTGGAAGAGGTTTTTTTTAGTATCATCTTTTAGACGTAACTTAATATCAATATCCATTTTGGACAAATCTGAAAACTTTTGTATATTTAAAAACCATAAGGTTACGTTTTTTAATTATTTGGACATAATCAGTTGTAGTTATTTGGCGTCAACAAATAACCTTTATGTTTTAGAATTTGTTGCTTCCTCCCTTTTGTATATTGACACATGGTACAAAAACGAAAATTGACAAATGAGAAAACCATTGTGCTATAGCAAAACGTTTAGGTTATATCTCTAAGAACTAAGTGTCTTGTCTCAAAAAGCATTCTTAACACCCTTGATTTTTCGGATGTTGGCCAATGTGTCAGTTGTATCAAGGGGGGGGGGGGAGACGAACCAGAGAAGGACCGATGCATATCAAGCTTTAAACATCTTAAAGCATTCAGATGTGTGTGGACCATTATGTACTTCATGGAATGGACACCGCTATTTGTATCATTCATATTCGTAGACGATTACAGTCCATATGGTTATCTCTACCTGTTGCACGAGAAGTCATAGGTTCTGGATGTGTTCAAAGAGCTTAAAGCTGAAGTTGAACTTCAATTAGGTAAACACGTTAAAGCTGTCAGATCTGACTGTTGTGGAAAATACTATGGCCGATGTAATGGATCAGATGAACAATGTCTATGACCATGTACTTTATATTTGGAAGAGTGTGGGATTGTTATGCAATACACCATGTCGGATACTCCAAGTATGAACAATTTAGAGGAGAGACGAAACCTAACACTTTAGGATATAGTGAGAAGTATGATTCAGTTCTCTACTCTCTCTAAGTCCCTCTTAGGTGAAGTAATAAAGACATCAGTCAATATCCTAAACAGGATAACAAACAAAGCAACAACCAAAATACCTTTTGAGCTATGGACCGAAAGACGTCCAAGCTTAAGGCATTTTCACATATTGGATTGTCCAGCAGAAGAGTGACAATACAATCGAAATGAAAAAAAAAACTGAATTCTAAAACGATTGGTTACAATTTGTTGGGCATGCAGAAAAATCTAAAGGGCATAAGTATTATAATCCATATAGACGAATGTTATTTGAGATTGGAACATCAAAGTTTTTTGAGGAGACAGAACTTGGAAAACAAGACGAAGAAAATAAAGATTCTTTATTTGATGAGGAAGAGAATCAAACAAGGATCTCAAAGTGAAAAGAAATTGTTTTGATTCCATCCAAAAACTGGTATGGTTCTCGGTTCGACAAGAATATAAAATCCAAAAGTCAAGATCCTAAAATCCGGTTTGGTTCTTTGTTCGACAAGAATATAAAATCAAAAAGTGTACATGGATTCAGATTCCGGCAATGTTCTTCTCTTCTTTCTGAGTTATTGGGAAGTGTGAGCTTGACATTCCATAGGTAAAAGTAATAAGATGGAGACAACAAGTTAAAAAACATTTAAATGTATCAGGATTCGACATTTTCAAATGTCTTCATCATCATATTACAATAAAGGGCTTCTCTTGGTCGTTGCATCAAGCCTTGTCGTCATGGAACCACCACCTTGTCTCCTTAGGAGACCTCCCGTTCTTACAATTCTTCACGTAACGATCATTATCTGCGGGGCGTTCCTGCAATAAAATATAGGTGTTTGTGACTGAGCACATACTTCACAGTTTATGTACACTATGAAATCCAAAGAATGAAGCAGGAACCTTTGCAGGTGAACTTGATAGCATGGAGAGAATGCTGATGCAGACCGAACTCACAGTCATTGCTGGTGACCACGAGTCATATAGAATATCTGCCAAAACAACCCACACAGATTAATACTATACTCCAAAGGAATCACTATCATCAGTCTACATGGTCAGGGGTAACCAAATGAGAACTGAGATACAAGGTATCTATGCACAAGGTATACAATAAAAACATATCTAAATCACACAACCATACAATTGGTCCAACCTCGGGTGATCACCAAACCTATCTTCAAACTTAGCAAATTGTACATTACATATCAATTATCATTATAAAACTAACCCGACAAGGTATCCATAGCATCACTGCACATTGATACCAATAAGAAGGTATGCAAGTTGGTGTAACACAAGTAAGATAAACAAACCCTTGAGATGTGAGATGTGAATCAAAACAAAATATAACGATAAGCCAAAGGGAAGGAGCAAATACCTAAACAAATATGTCCATTGCTGTATATATGTGGATGTGACGGAGCCGGAGGAACAAAAACTACCTGCTCAATTAACGGCAGATGAAATCAGTCATACTAACTCCATCAAACAGACACCAAAACCCATAACAAAATAAATAATATAAATTCAATTAAGTTGAGATATATCCATTGCAAAGTGTAGCCAACCATAGAGAATCGAAGAGAAAAAGACACATAAACATGTAAGAAAAGAAAATACTTCCGATCAGATTCGCTATTACAAAATGTAAAAAGAAATAAAACAACAAAACCTAGAGGATTGAGATGACATGCCTGGGGCGCTTCCATAGGGTAATTAACGGGAAATTCAACCTGAAGCTGGTAAGTCTCGTTCGCGTAGAGTGTCCCCGGAGCTCCGGTCACATCGATTGTCCATCTTTTAAGATCACACCAAAAAATAAAATCAAATCGATCAAGAATTCAAACAGAGAGAGATTAAGGGTTCATTTGATTCTTACTTTTGAAGATTGTCGGTAACTTTGTGCCTAAATCCAGTGGGAGGATTTAATTGCCACTCGGTAAGCTCTTTCTGCAACCTATTGCAAGCGATCTTGCTTAAAGCCTACGCATGATTGCACAACCACTCGATTTCAGATTTCATAAAAAGTTATATATAAGAGAGAATAACATATCCGTGAAGAGATCGAAGACATGCGAGGGAGACCTTGCGTGAGGGAGCTGAAGAGCTGGTCATGGCGGAGAAAGAGAGAATGAAGTGTGCGCTGCCTCGGCTCCTTTACTCTTTACGTTTTTTTTTTTTCAATGGGACACTTTCTTTTTCATTAAATTAATTATTGGAAATTACATCTAATAGCATCCAAAAAATTATATTTCGTTTAATGACTAAAAGCCTTATCTTACTTTTTATGTACAATGCATATATTTTATGTAAATATTATATTACTTTTTAGTTCTAACCTATATAACTTATAAGTACGTGTAACTTAAACTACAAGATTATCTCTAAGGTCTAATGTTAAAAACTAAAAAAATATTCTATTTGATAAAATCTCATAAATCTAATTAGCCTTTGTGGTGAGAAGACAAATTATAGAGAATATTATAATTGTCCAAGAAATAATTCATGTCTTTCGAACTAAGCCAAGTGGAAGAAACAAAAGAATGGTCATTAAGATAGATAGACATGAGTAAAGTGTATGATTGGATGGATTGGTCGTTTATTGAAGTTGTAATGGGTATGATGGGTTTTTCGGAAATTTGAATCTCCTGGATAATGAAGTGTGTAACATCCATGAAATATAAGGTGCTCATAAATGGACAACCTAGGGAAAATCTTACTCTAGGAAGAGGTCTATGTCAAAGAAATCATTTGTCTCTTTTCATTTTTATTCTATGCACGGAAACGCTCGTTAGCCTTCTTAATCATGAAAAAAATCAAAGGAAGATAACGGGGATGCGGGTTACACGCGCATGTCCCTCGGTATCCCACCTTCTCTTTGTTGATGATAGTCTTTTCTTCTTTAAGGCGGAGCCCTGTGAATGTAAAAAATGATGAAAGTGAGTAGGAAATATGAACAAGCATCTGGACAGCACATCAATTTGCTAAATCATTTTTACTCTTTGGAAAGAGGATTAATGCAAATCATAGGCAGCATATCAAAGATACTCTTAGAATTCAAAATGAAGGAAGAAGGAGGATTTACTTAGGTATCCCGGAAGACATAAGTGGTTCTAAACGTAAGCTATTCGCTTTCCTGAAGGAAAAACTAATGCATAAAGTAAATGAAAGAACGACAAACGGCTTTCAAAAGGTAGAAAGAAAGTCTTGATTTAATCAATCTTACTAGCTCTTCTGACATATGTAATGTCTAGTTTCATGCTACCATTAGAGATATATGAAAATCTAGCTAGTGCCATTGCGCAATTTTGGTGGAGCTCGAACCCCCCAAAGAGAGGAATTAATTGGGCAAAGTAGGACAATGTCTGTTTACCTAGGGAGAAAGGTGGGATTGGCTTTCGAATGATCCATGAAATTTAACCTTGCTCTTGTGGCAAAACAGTTCTGGAGATTGGTCCAGTATCCCGATTCGTTGGTGGCAAAAGTGTTAAAAGGAAGATATTACAGAATGAGTTCGCCTTTACAAAATATCTCTATGTGTAGTCCATCATATGTGTAGACTAGTATTTCAGCAGCAAGGAAGTTACTTCTATTGGAAATCATACACAAGATACATTCAGGATATGAGGTCAAGGTGTGGGAGGATCCTTGGATCCCCAATTTACCAGCTAGGCCTGCCAGAGCTGTGGCTTCTTCTTAAACCCAAACATGAGAGTAAGTTATTTGATTAACCCAAACATGAGAGTAAGTTATTTGATTAACCCGAAACTGAATGAGTGGAATGTTAGGCTACTTGAGGATTACGTTTACCGTGTTGATATTCCTTATATAAGAAGCCTGGCCATAAGTATGACTCATCGTCGTGATACTTTTTGTTGGAATTATACCAAAAATGGTCAATACACAGTCAAACCTGGTTATTGCGTGGCTCGGAACTTGAGACTGCAGAGATAGAAAAGGAGATAATGGAACCTAGTATATCAATGCTACAAGTCTTTGCTTGGAAAATAAAAGCCCCAAAGAAGATATGTCATCTTATATGGCAACTGATAACCAGCCATGTGGCAGTTACATAGAACTTGATAAGACGTAATATGAGTGTTACTTCATTTTTCTCATTTACTTTTCTCACAAATACCCACTTGTACCCAACAAGATTTATATTCTCAGGCGTTATGACTATAGGTCCAAAGACATTCCTTTTATTTAGGGAGAATAATTCAGTTTGTATGGCCTTCTTCCACTCCTCCCAATTATGTCTTTTCATACATTCCAGTATGGACCTTGGATCTGGATCATCACTTTCGTGATCTATTTCTTTGGACACAGAAAAAGAGAACATTCCATCAACATCTTTTATCTTATTTCTGATACATAATTTTTCATCTCGGGCGTAGTTGATGAAAATCTCATACTTTTTTGTTCCCTCCTCGTCATCTGGATCCTTATCTTTATTTGGTTCTTCTTGAACCTTTTCGTCTATGCCTTCTTTCAGACATTTTTCAGTATCAGATTCTTTTGGAACCTTTCCACTTTGCTCAACCAATTTCTTTTTCTTTCGGGGATTTTTATCTTTAGAACCCGCTGGTCTCCCCCTCTTTAACTGAACCCTACGTTCATTCATTGCGTTTCCATCAGTTTGTCCTTCAGGAACAATAGCTCTTGATGGAACATTTTCAATGGGTATATATGACTTCGTCACCCTTCTCGTATATGTGAACGCATCTGGTAACTGGTTTGCCAAATTATGCAAATGCACAATTTTCTGAACTTCCAGCTCTCTTTGATTTGTAGGGGGATCAAGGTGTAACAACAACTGTGTACACGATGTAACCTCTTTAAGAATTTCTCTAATTCCTCCCCCTAACGCTGGAAATTCTTCCTCATTAAAATGGCAATCGGCAAATCGTGCCGTAAACATATCACCAGTTACTGGTCCAAGATATCTTATTATACTTGGTGACGTATAACCCACGTATATTCTTAATCTCCTTTGTGGGCCCATTTTTGTCCTTTGTGGTGGAGCTATCGGAACATAGACTGCACACCCAAAGACACGGAGATGGGATATATCTGGTTCTTGCTCAAATAACAATTGTGATGGGGAGTACTTATTATCTACACTCGGTCTCAGCCGAATCAGTGCAGTCGCATGTAAAATAGCATGACCCCATACCAAAATTGTGAGCTTTGTTTTCAATATCAACGGTCTTGCAATCAACTGCAACCATTTTATCAATGACTCGGTCATGCCATTTTGTGTATGAACATGGGGAACTGGATGCTCCATATCAATCTCCACTGACATACAATAATCATTGAAGGCTTGTGATGTAAACTCACCAGCATTATCAAGCCTTACTTTCTTTATGGCATATTCTCAGAACTGCGTTCTCAACTTTATTATTTGGACAATGAACTTTGTGAAAGCCGTATTTCTTGTCGTCAAAAGACAGACATTTGACCATCTACTAGATGTGTCAATCAATACCATGAAATACTTAAACGGCCCACATGGTGGGTGGATCGGTCCACATATATCACCATGTATTCTTTCTAAAAACAATGGTGATTCATTGCCAATATTTGCTGGTGATGGCTGAGTTATAAGTTTTCCTTGAGAACATGCATTACATGTAAACTTGCCCGTTTGCAAAATTCTTTCGTTTTTCAACGGATGGTCACTTGAATTTTGCACTATTTTTTTCATCATGACTGAACCAGGATGTCCTTCTCATGCCAGATATTAAATGTATTAGTAAACTTCATGTTTACTGTGGCTTAGGACTCAGTAATGTTTATTTTGGTACAATATAGTCCAGAGGATAACATTCTTAACTCTTCTAATATATCTTTCCTCTTGGATTTAATGCAAAGATATTCAATGCCATCTTTCCTAATAGTTTCAATATCATATCCATTTATTCGGATATCCTTAAAACTTAATAAGTTTCTATGAGACTCGGGGAAGTATAGTGCATCACTTATTTCAAATTTCGTCCCCCTTGACGTTGAAAAACTGACTCTTCCAGATCCTTTAATAATCTTTGCACTACCAGATATTGTACTTACGCTTCCAGCGTAATATTTTATTTTGAGTCTGGAGAAATATTTTTTATCTTTAATTATCGTGTGCGTTGACGCACTATCTGCCAAACACATATCTCCATCCATAGTCTCAAAGTTTGGCATTTTCTGAATTTAAAATATTCATGAATATATATTATTAAACATGAAACATAACGTATATTTTACAACAAAAGATATAGATACTATAATACAGTAAACTTATATCACATCGATCTTATAACACTTATCGATTCTTTCTGAATTGATCAGAAAGTCTGATACGTCGAGATGAGTATCATCATTTAAACCATGAAAGGATGGCTCGGGTTCATCATAGATGAAGTTTGTTTCACTTCCTTTCTCTTTCGCTTTTTGGAATTCTCTATACAGATCGGTTAAGTGTTTTGGCGTACGACAACCACGTACCCAATGACCTTTCATACCGCATCTGTAGCAAACCTTTTCTGTTTGCCTTTTATCATCCCGACCCCTTTCGTTTTCATGGAAGTCCTTATTATTTCTTTCATCATACGGACGAAATATTCTTGCTCGTCCTCTTCCACGACCATGATAACGATTTCAACCACGTCCACGTCCTCGTCCTCTCCAATTATCATAACTGGATGATGCAACATTCGCTTCGGGGAATGGAGCATATCCAGTGGGACGAGCATGATGGTTTAAAGGCACGAGTTCATTATTCTGCTCCGCTACAAGGAGGACTTGCATCAACTCCGAGTAATGGGTATACCCATTCGCCCGGTATTGTTGTTGTAGGACTACATTTCCAGTACGGAACGTGGAGAGAGTTTTCTCAATCATATCATAATCACTTATTTTCTCTCCACATAACATCATCCTATATGTAATTCCGAACATCGCAGAATTATATTCACTTCCATTTTTGTAGTCCTGGAACCGGAGATGGATCCACTCGTGTTTAGTTTTCGGTAAGATCACATATTTCTGGTGATCGAACCTCTCTTTTAAAGATTGCCGGAGGTCCGCATGATCCTCTTTAGTAATATATTCATCTTTTAAACCATCATGTATGTGGGGTCTTAAAAATATCACGGCTTTAGCCTTTTTCTCATCCAACATTGTTTTTGAACTATCGATGGTTTCCAAAAGTCTGTTTCCTCTTAGGTGCATCTTTGCACCCACTGCCCAAGTCATATAGTTATTTCCGTAATATCAAGGGCATTTATTTTGAGCTTTGTCAAATTCGACATGATAACTATATTAATAGAATAACATATTTTAAAGATTAAAGAAGAATACCCTAAGATAGACCTAAAAAAGCTTTTGTCACAAAAATAATCTTTAAGGAAAAAAATGACCAAATAACCTTTATTAAAGGGTGTAAATATACATTTATACCCTTAGGTTAACTAATCTAGACTTAGGGTTTAGAGTTATGGAGTGCGGTTTTGGGGGTGAAGTTTAAAATTGAAAAAAATAAAAAAATAATAATTTAAAAAAAAATGAAAAGGGCTAGTTTGGTACTTTTTGTTCTTGAAAGTTATTTTTGTGACAAAAAATTCAAAAAAAATTAGTTGAGAGATTTGCCCTATTTTAAAATATAATAAAGACGAAAATTTAAATACGCAAAGTAAATGCATAAATTAAAGGCATAAACTTAAATGCATAAATTAAATGCATAAATTAAAGGCATAAAATTAAAAGCATAAACTAAATGCATAAATTTAAAGGCATAAATAAAATTAGAGGCTTAACCTCTTACATGATTCGAGGAGACATAGTCTTCCATATTGATCATTTTTTTCAAGGTTTGAGGAGACAAAGTTTGTCATATTAACCTTTTTTCAAGGTCCGAGGAGACAAAGTCTACCATATCAACCTTTTCTTTTTATTTTAGGTTCGAGGAGACAAAGTCTACCATTTTGACCTTTTCTTTTTATTCACAGAGGCAAAGCCTACTACGTGTCTCTCTGATTGTGAAGGTAAAGCCTTTCTTAACAATCAGTCGGGGAAAGCAACTCCTATCATCCCGAAAAATAAACGGAGAAGGCCTAGCCTTTCAC
This sequence comes from Moricandia arvensis, assembly GCA_905132765.1. Classification (NCBI taxonomy): domain Eukaryota; kingdom Viridiplantae; phylum Streptophyta; class Magnoliopsida; order Brassicales; family Brassicaceae; genus Moricandia; species Moricandia arvensis. The sequence continues at coordinate 11,187 of CAJHQP010009860.1, forward strand.
TCCAAAACAATAATAAAATTAAAATAATTAAAATTATTGAAAGACATAAATTAAACATTACCTCGCTAGTATAACCTCAGTTGGTTAGAGCGTCGTGCTGATAACGTGTTGTGTCTCTTGATTTTTATATATATTATTATATTTTTTTTATTTATGAATGGTAATAAAGAGAGAGTGAAAGAGTTGATGTGAGATGTGAGAAGAGAGAGATGTAAGTGTCTTATGTTTCATTTCATTCGATTGTTCTACCGCTCCCCGCCGAGCCAAGCCATTTTGATACGGCTTGAGGGATGGACTGGGCCGGTTATCTCTGGGCCCCTGGCAGATTGTACAATCTATCCCCTACAAGTGAGTTGTTTAAGTTAACTGGTTTCAATATTTTTAAGTTTGTTTACCATTAGCACAGTATGTAAAATCCCGATGAATTTGGCAGATACATATTTAAGTTTTTATTTGGTCATTTCTTTCTTGGATATTTACCGGCTTTATTATCCTATGTCAACATATTTATATGGTATTTTACCAAGCAAGAAATTACACTAGTAAGCTCTAATACCACTTTGTTACGAAATTACATTTGTCCCTGGATTTCCTCATATGATTTTCATACTTTCTTGTTGATGACTCAAGAATTGTTCACGTAGTTCACGGCCGCACCATTAGGGTGAATTCAGATATCCACAACATTCATGATGAAGTATCAAAAAACACATCCGATGTGGTTTACAAGATCATTACTCTCTTTGTTTTGGGTATACAAACCCTAGATAGTATACAAGAGATAATACAAAAGATTACATGGATAAGAGGTAAGACTAGAACAACATATCATCTCTAGCTTACTATATCTCTCTAAGAGATGTCATGGAAGTCCTCCATGTAAGCTTGAGGCTTTTGCCTCCCAGAAATTTCTGTTTCCAAGAGGCTTGACTTAGAGATCCCTGTCGTGATCACTCCTTCTTTATTATGTCAGGACTTAACCTAATATACTTCATTGATTAGGCCCAGAAGTTTTCCATGTGTAACTTGTGCAAACCGGCCCAAGTTAAACACGTCCGATGCGCTTAACCAAACCTCACAATATCTAGGATCAATATATATTTTTTAATAATATGCATGAGCGAAAAATTGTTTATAATTAAGACTAAGATAGTATAAGTGAAGTAATATTGTTCAACTGCAAAACAGAATTAAACGATATCAAGAGTCGGTAACCTGAGAATTGTTTGTTTTATGTACTCCAAAAGCATCTTATAGAAGGTGTGAGTACCAATCTTAAGCCTCGCGAGCTGATTCTATTTGCCAAAACCACTGGCGAGATCGGTAAGTATAAACATTTCCGTAATAGACATCTATGGATACATATTTGCTCAAATGCAAAACAGAATTCAACGATCTCAAGAGTCATTAACGTGAGAATCATTGGCTTTATGTACTAAAAAAGCATTTTACAGAAGGTGTGATTACCAAAACCGCATGTGCGATCGATAAGTATAAACATTTTGTAGATTTAGATATCGAAAGTACTTGTTTTATTAGAATGGCAAAGCCAACGTATATATACAACAAGATTGGCAGCCTATGGCCTTATCACCAACGATAACTTCCTAAACAATAGGAGTGTCAAATATATCTTTAAGACTTATCACAAACTCTAAGACTTATCGTGAAAATAGTATTTCCATGCCAATACTCCCCTTCAAGTTGGAGAGTGTAGATTTACAATATCCAACTTGGATACTAGATTTTGAAATGAAACCCGACCAAGCGCCGTGGTTAAAAGATCTGCTATCTGAGAATCAGTGCAAATGTGCTGAGTAATAATAATGCCACCCTTAACCGCATCACGTACTGAATGACAATCCGACTCAATATGTTTTGTGCGTTCATGGAAGACTGGATTTGCTGCAATGTGTATGGCGGCCTTGCTGTCACAGAAGAAACGAGTGGGAAGCTTTTGTTCGGCGCCAAGATCTTTCAAGAGACGTCGAACCCATTTTGTTTCACGAATTGCCGCAGCCATTGATCGGTATTCAGCTTCACCTGAGGAATGAGATACTGTCTTCTGTTTTTTTGTCTTCCACGAAATAGGAGAACCACCAAGCATGACAACAAATGCACTCAATGATTGCCGAGATAAGGGACAAGCCCCCCCCAATCAGCGTCGCAATAGACTGTAAGAGTAAGATCATGATCAGATTTGAGAAGTATCCCATGTCCAGGCATCCCTTTTAAGAAACGAACAACTCGAAGTGCAGCCTCCCAGTGAGCAACACAAGAAGCTTTCATGAACTGAGCAAGAATGTGGATTGAGTAGCAAAGATCAGGACGTGTGTTGAGAAGATAAATGAGTCGCCCCATGTGTGACACCCCCGATCTGGTCTAAGTATAAGTTGACTCGACCAGCCATGAAACAATCAAACAAGAACATGCACAGCCGATCAGAAGTAACTTAAACCAAACCGAGAAGCCACAATGTATAGATAAATGATTAACCCGAAGTTCCTAGAATAAATTTATACTAAGTAGACACTTCACAATTTATTATTGTTAAAGACATTTACTAATCAATCAACCATAATAAGTAATCACTCAAGCAATTTTATTCATAACTCATAAATTATCTATCTAGACTCACCTTTGATTATATGAGATTGGCTAAGGAAGACTAAACTCGAGCTCAACTAATGACACTTCACTTCACTTCTGATTCAGAACGTCCACAAGGAAGGATCCGGTTGATCCCACCAGTGACCTCGGCCAATGACCTAAAACAAAGCAGTTCGGTACACAAGATCATTAATCCAACAGCTCAGTTTGGAAGAGGAAACTTAAATCAGATCTTATCAGCTCGGTTCAGGAAAAAGCTTAGCAGTTCAGATCAACTCAGACTAGATCAGGATATGACAAGTTCAGACTGTAGACAGCTTGGCTCAGACCAGTACTAGACAAGATCGAAACTGTTCGGTTCAGAACAATAATATTCTGGCAGTTTGGTTCACTCTAACAACTTAAATGAGTTCAGTTCAAGCTCGGTTCTACTACTCCTATATCATAACAGATTGTCTCAGACAAGGTTTATTCAACTAACTCCAATGCCAATGAAATACTTGAGCTTTCCTAAATCTTTCATGGCAAAACATCTGCCTAGATGGTCCTTGAAACGCTTAATCATGTGAGAATTATTCCCACAAATCAGTAAATCATCAACATAAACAAGAAATCGCAGCTCGATCCCATTGCGAGAAAGAGAGAACAAAGAGTGATCTTCACTAGATTGAACAAAACCAAACTTCAGTAACGCGTTTGAGAGTTTCTTGAACCAGCATCGCGGAGCTTGTTTCAAGCCATAAAGTGATTTACGAAGCTTGCACACTTTGTTGGGATGAGTGTGTCGAAATCCATGAGGCAATTTCATATAGACTTTCTCTTCGAGATCACCATGAAGGAAAGCGTTATGGACGTCCATCTGATACACTTCCCAATTGTTTGCTGCGGCTAGCCGTAATAGAGAAGGCACTGTAGTCATTTTGACAACAGGAGCAAAAGTTTCATTGTAGTCTTCTCCTTCCACTTGACTCTTTCCATTGACGACCAAGCGAGATTTATGGCGCTCAATCTTTCCATCGGCATTATATTTTATTTTGAATACCCAAAGGCAACCGATAGCTTCTTTACCAGGTGGTAAATCTGTGATATCCCATGTGTGATTATCTTCCAATGCCACAATTTGGTTACTCACTGAGTCTTTCCATACTTTTAACTGCATTGCCTCTTTAAAATTTTTAGGCTCTGTATTGCTTGTAATTTTAACCAAAAACGCATGATGACAAGGTGAAAATTGATAGTCAGCAATATAATCAGAGAAGGGATATAGTGATCTACCTGAACCGTTCGAGGATGGAGCAGGCAGCAAGGACGCGAGGTGTGTATTACTATCGGCACTCGTGGTGACGTTGTAGAGGTAGTAGTCTTGCAAAGCAGCAGGCTTAGTCTTTTCTCGTAAACTTCTGCGAAGTGATTCAGTGACGACTTGTTCAGTTGCTGAAACAGAAGTTGAATGAACTGGTTGTTGTCTAGGACCTATATCAGAAGACGGAATTTGTGCTGGTATGTGTTATGCGGTTTGTTCTGTCTCAGTGGGAGACTCTGTTTCTTGTGCAGGAAGATGATCTGTTTCTTGTGCAGGAAGATGCTCTGTTTCTGTTTCTGTAACATATGCCGTTGCGGAGGGATGATGTTTTTCTGTTTCAGGAAGAACTGGAGAGGCTGTATCTTTGCTCCCCCTTTTGTTAGAAGGCAACTGTATCCAATCATCATCGCAAGGTGCAGAGCTCGGCTTGGGAGATGGAGTTAGCTTAGGTTCTGCAAAAGGGAAAACATCTTCCTGAAAGATAACGTCTCGAGATATGACAAACTCATTACGTTCGATATCATAAACCTTCCAACCCTTCTTTCCAAAAGGATATCCCAAAAACACACATAACATACTTCGCTTCCAAATTTGTCTTTGTCTCGAGAAGCTTTATGAGTGTAGCAAGCGGATCCAAAATCTCGTAAAGTCTTATAGTCTGGTTTCACGCCATGAAGAATCTCATAAGGAGTATGCCCATGAAGAATAGTTGTAGGCGTTCGATTGATCAAATGGGCTGCAGTCAATACTGCTTCTCCCCAAAACTTAACAGGAAGGCTTGCTTGGAACAATAGAGCTCGAGAGACATTTAATATGTGTCTATGTTTTCTCTCGACCCTGCCATTTTGTTGAGGTGTCCCAACGCAAGAATTTTGATGGACTATGCCGAGCTCTTTGAAAAACGAGGTGAGTACTAAAAATTCAGTTCTGTTGTCACTACGGACCACACGAACTGGCTTCCGAAATTGTTTATCTGCATACGCAATTAACTTCTTGAGCAAGTTTTGAACCTCTGATTTTTCTAAAAGAAGGTATGTCCAGAATGCACGCAAGAAGTCATCCACGATGGTTAAAAAATAGACGGCACCGCAGGACGCAGGAACTCTATATGGACCCCAAACGTTGACATGCATGAGTGATGTTTTATTCATATTGTCATAAAAAATCTCATGAGTTTGCTTGGCTCTAAAACAAGTGTCACAAGGACTAGAGCCAGCAGATTTAGATGAAACAAAAGACAAATCCGAAAGCACAGTAAAATATGGATGTCCCAAACGCCGATGCCACAAAACTTGATCTGTACTAAGAGAAGCTCGATGACTCTTTGCTGAGACGATATCCATGAAGTGATACACACCATCACGCTCCTCACCGGCTCCAATCAAAGTCTTCGAGAAACGGTCCTGTATTACACAAATTGTGTCAGTAAACATGGCCAAGCAATTAGTTTGCTTTAAGAGTTTTGCAACTGATATTAGGGTGCAATTTAAGTCTGGTATGTATACGACTTTGTATAAGGTAAGTTTTGCAGATAAACGTAATGATCCCATGTGAACGGCAAGTGTTCTGTTTCCATCCGCAAATGAGACAGAATATGGTGATATGATCTCGATATTGGTCAATAAAGATCGGTCCCCTGTCATGTGGTGAGACGCACCCGTATCAAGGATCACATCACCATAACATTTCTTACCAGAAAACTTATCAGATGCAGGAGAATTAGCCTTTTCCTGAAGCAGCTGGCTTAATACTCTTAGTTGATCCGGTGTGAATTCGGTGAAGGAGGAAGAGTTAGAGCTGGTTGCGTGTGCGTTATTTGCATGTCCACGTCCACGACCTCCATTATTGCGTCCTCCTCTGCCCCTGGAACTACCACCTTGTCCACGACCACCATTGCGTTCCATGAACCATTCCGGGAAGCCAATAATCTGCCAACAATCTCGTTTGTCATGTCCTGTCTTGCCACAGTGTGAGCACAACATACAAGACCTCAGGATGGTGTTCTCCACTTTGCTTTGATCATCATTCTTTTGTGAGTTTGATGAAGAGCTTTGTCTGGCCACGAACCCGACTGCTTCCTCCTTTATTTTTGCCAGATCTTGTAGCGTTAAGTCTCTGTTCTTCACGTATCATCTTGTTGTAAATTTCTCCAAGTGATGGTAAAGGATAGAGACCAATTACTTTGGTGCACATACTACCAAAACGTGAATCATCCAGTCCCATAACAAACTGATGAATTCTTTCTTGTTCTCTTTCTTCGGCTATTGCCGTAGCTGCTCCACATGAGCAAGTATGAACAGGTTGATACACCTGCAACTCTTCCCAAAGCGCAGACAGTTTTCCGAAGTAGTCCAACACGGACTGTCCCTCTTGTCGACATGAAGCTAGCTGTGCTTTGAGTTGATGAATACGAACCGTATTCCCCACGATAAAATCTTTGCTTGAGATCTTCCCACAGCTGGTGTGCGTCCGTAGTATCGGTTACTGTCGTTCGCACCTTTGGTTCAATGGAAGCTCGGATCCATCCAACCAGCATTGAATTAACTGTCAACCAATTTTCTAGGTCAGCGCTTTCTGCATCAGGTTTCTTCAAAGTTCCCTTGATAAATCCCAATTTTCTTTTGGCCTGGAATGCATTCAACATCTCCGATGACCATTCGTTATAATTCTCTCCGTTTAGCAAAACAGAAGTAATTACAGCTCCTGTATTATCGGAACCATACAACACATAAGGTGAGAGAGAACTCGTCTCATCCTTCTTCACAACTAGTGAATCTCCCATGTTCGTGTTTCTTTTTAATGCAAGGAATACACGATTTTTAAGAATCGATGCTCTGATACCATGTAGATTTAGATATCGAAAGTACTTGTTTTATTAGAATGGCAAAGCCAACGTATATATACAACAAGCTTGGCAGCCTATGGCCTTATCACCAACGATAACTTCCTAAACGATAGGAGTGTCAAATATATCTCTAAGACTTATCACAAACTCGAAGACTTATCGTGAAAATAGTATTTCCACGCCAATACATTTCTTGATTACACTACGATGGAGACATGATCAAAGAGTTTTTGGCGGTTTAAATGATCAAAAAACATTTGGAATTTGACTGATTCTATCAATGTGGATGAAACTTAAAAGGAGAATTGACTGTACGGTAGATCGACGCCGAAAAAACTATTCCCCTTTCTTCGTGTTTGTCGGTTTGATTGTGTGAAAAATAGATTAAGTAAGAAAATAAGAAATTCAAACCCGGCCCAATAAATTAAGTAAGAAAAAATGACAAAACATGGTTTTGTGCTTAAACCCAATTGGTTATGTTCAACCTTTTTCTTTCACGAACACAACATAACCCAAAATTTTATTTTCGAATGTTATATGAATGAAAAAAACAAATGTAACTATATTTTTTAATAATCAAAATTTAATATTTGTAGAATCATTCTCTTTGCACTGGGCGTTGATCCAAACCTAGTATGGACGTTGTAACTAAACACAAATGCACGCTAGAAGATTCTAATAGCTTACATGTGTAAGAATATTTTATATTCTATATAATCTATGTGTCTATTGGTTTAATCTAAAGTTCAATTTTATATTAATGTGTTTAGATACTAATATAAAAGACGATATCGTGATTGATCAGTTTCGATTAAAGTCAACAGAATTTGGGTGTATTGATAACCCTCATCTCTTACTTTTTTTATGTACCTTACCAATGATCATATATATAATGTATATGTGTGTTTGGTGGTTAATAAAGAATCTAACTACTGAATTATAATACATATATATATAATTATATAGTGTAGTGGTTAAAATTTATGAAGAGTTGTGTCTCTTAACATAATGGGATCTCTTCATAAATATAAAAAGAATCATATCTCTTATGAGAAGTACGTGAATCTCTTGTACACCACTATATGTCGATCAAAAGGATTAAGTAAAGGGCTTATTGGTAAAATAGCCATATTTGAGTGACAAATTAAGTTAGTAGCATTGATTTTGACATAATTTAATGTCAGGTTTTTTATCACATTTTCTCCGGTTATACCCCTTCACATAGCAAGTTGCCAGTTGCCAGTTGCAGTTTTTAAAATAAGCAACGTGGTTATTTTTGTGGCACATAACTATATGGAGCGTATAAACCAGTTGCAATTAACACATGTTGTAAAGGAATATTACGACATGAGTGGATAATAGTTGTACGCGTTATACAACTTACGTTAACGTAACGGGAAAACAAAACGACATGCATTCCTATTCTATATGGCAAAATAGTATAGAATACGAGATAAATTGAATCATATTAACTAAGAACTAAACCCAACACGGAAGTGTAAACCCTAATACAATGTAAACCCCAAACTTCCTTAAATTAAATGCAAACAATCATTAAACCACCCACGTGAATATAAACCTCAATTTCTTGAAAACTATTCCAAATGAAAGAAGGAGAAGCAATCCACATATACTTTTATAGTCCATATACCTATGCACCGAGTGTTCTATTCCATATCACCGAAATAGTATAAGATTATAACCTCACATACAACCGCTAAATACTAAACATCCCAACCTCAATCCATAGTACATTATCCCAATCCCAACTTAAAGAAAATTAGAAACTATATTTTTTAACAAAATAGATTAAATTTAGTAACTATAAAATGGAATGGAACATGATAAAATAGTATAGTAACAGAATATATCACTGAATAAAATATGAAAATACATATTGTTTTACATTTTTATTCTATATGCATATAATAGAATAGAACACATCATCAAAAACTATTCATCTTCTCCGATCAACTTTGGGGCGCTCCACACGAGTCTTTGAAAATCTATTTTTCTCCTCAATCCTTCATCATCAACATGGAAAATTTCATCAACAATTCCATAAATCTGAGAAAGGAAGAAAGGTCGGGTTGCTCCTTCTCGCCGCTTCAACTGTAACGTTGCATCTCACAATCAATTTCAGAAGCTGAGACGATGTTCCCTTTGCAACACACTTCAAGAAGACGAATAAACTATGTAAGAATTTGTGACTCTACAATAGACACGAAGGACTTTTTAAACCTAATAGTTATTAGTTTAAATTTTTGACTTGCAGGTTTTGCCGGTTGCAAACAAGGGTAATATGACAATATTATAAAAAAGACACAAAAAACAGTGAAAAAGTAAGGGAATTGATTACTTAGTGAATTATTATATTTTTGGACGTCATACAGTCCTATTTCCCTTAAGTAAAAGACACTTACAGTTTCTTATCCATCAAAAGAAATCTTTAAAGAGAAGGTCAAAGAGAAGAAGAAATCAATTAGTTAATGAAAAATTTACTTGGAATGACTCTAATTTATCTTAGAATGACTCATATTAAAATTTAAATACTAGACTCAAATCAGATGCAAGTAATTTGACATATACAACGTTATAACTTATTTGCCATCGAAAAAATTTAACATAAAAGAGAGAAAAAAAACTAAACAAGAAAGGGATTTAGGTTTAAATCCGAGACCTATGAAGGAGACGAAGGAGACAAAGGAGAAATCTCCATCAAGAGTCGTCGTCGTCATCTCATCCCACTCCGCCAACATCTCTCCGTCACAGATGA